>JAGVSP010000997.1:0-85499 GCA_022494985.1 Micrasema minimum
TTTTAATAATATTGTAAATGGCCCCGTATGCACAGAGGGAGGTTTCCGCTATCCTTTTTCTGCATAATATTAGATACGCTGCATGGTTCACACACGATGCATATTGCATAGTAAAATATCACCCCGTCTGCGTCTCCTAGAGGAAAACTCAAAAGTTATTTCACGGTCTGATTTTCACTTGATTTTTTAAAAACCGGATAAGTAAAAAATAAAACTAGATATTTTTTTGTTTATTTATTTAGTTCTTTATAAATTTCCATAGACTTATTATTTACATTACACTTTATCATTTCTTACCTATTATTATCCTAACATTATATCAATAATAATTGTAATTATATAATACTTATAATTATAATTGTTATTCTAATTATTACTAGAAGTTATTATGCGTGTGGTCTTTTATTTGTAAATCTAAGCGATGCATTCAACAGATACATTTTTTTTTTTAAAAAGGCATACAATTATTTAATACCAGACCTGGTTACAAAATCGACTATTTTTATAAAAGTATTAAACTGTAGATAAGAATTGACACATTACATTTTTTAAAGTCATAAGCTATGTTTCGCTGTTACTTCCAAAAAAAAAAAAATTGTGTTTGGGAAAGGATTTACACGCTGAAACAGTAATTTATTCTATCATTTTTTTTTTTTTTTTTTTTTTTAAACATTTATTTACGGGTATTTATTTCATTTGTAGTATATTTATTAATATGGTTTTTTTAAAACAAATGTTTGGTATTTTTTTGCAAATTGATAATGATAATTATTTTGCATTTGCATTGTGTTAAATTTTGGAATATTGAAATCATATTGGTATCTTGTTGATATACATCTCTTAATTTTTAATTTTTTTGTCATCTTTTAGAATTTGTGTGATAGATATATATTTTTTTAAATATGTCTTCTACGTTCAGTGTTTTGAAGGCGGAAAAAAGAGTTTACTAAACTTACTTTTACAATATAAAAAATATGTCAATCGCTTTTGAAGTTATTAAATGGGACGAGAAGACTGATCGTCATAATGTGAGAAATTAATAAATTCACTGCATTTTGTGTACCAATGCAGTTTCCTGCGCACCAATGGGTACGGATACGGGAAATGCACAAAGTAGTTTTTGTACTCACAGCAATGACAAAACAATTGTCACAAAATTAAGTAATCCAATGGAAATCAAAATCAACTTTGCTATATGGAATTAAATTATTAATATATAACTAATTAAAGTTAAATAAAAAATACTCGGTACAATTCCACTTTTATTATTTTTGACCAGTTAGCGCTTTCACCCTGTAACGGGCATCTTCAGACTGGTAACATGTTGCACAAAAGTAAAAATAGCAGTTCTTACAAAATAAATTTAGATACTAAGTACATGAGTTGGAAAAAGACAATTTGAGAGAAAGATGAGACGAAATACAAAAACATGTGTTAAATGGCAGTATTGTAACAAAGTAGGTAATGGAGAACTGGAGGTATAAGTTTTATTATATTGCATATAGAAAAACTGTAGTGCTTTCCATGGGTCAGAAAACTGTACAGTTTCTTTAGTTTCCCATGTAATATTGAATGGTCGGCGCAACATTTGGCTGACCAGTTAATGTTTTTTGTGTTAAAGTATAGGTCAGCATTTATTGAAGACCTTTAAAAAAGTAAAAAAATTTACATTATTACTCATTTTAACAGTTTTTTTTAGTGCTAATATAAGATAATAACCTTAAATCGCGATTAAAAATTATCAAATTAAGCGTGCCTTTTTGACAAATTGAATAGTTTTCTAAACTTAAGAAACTACTTAAACAGTTTTCAATCCCGTGTAAAGTGCGCATAAGTAATAGATTCTCGATACATTTATATACAAATTCAAAAACTGGTGAATCTGCATCTTTTTTTGAGTTAAACGTGTAACTGAGTACGACTTTTGAAGTGAGAGTTTAAAAAAAAAATCTTCTCATAAAAATTATTAATACTTTCATAAGTAGGGACCACAGATTAAGTAAAAAATTGCACAATTTATTATTAAAAATTCGGTTTTTTTAATTTTGTTTTCTTTAAAAATTGTAATTATTTCTCTATATAAATGATATTTGATCACAATTAGTAAAAACATGTCGAAAAAAAAACTTCTTTATCAATTAATATCTCGAAAAATATGGATCTAATAAAAAAAATGAAATCTTCAAAATCGACTCCAAATGTGATGTAGATTCACTGGATTCCCGTTTGTTCATCGAGTTGTTTCACGTTTACACTTTTTCACTTTTTTTAATGTGTTCAATGTCAGAAAAACTTACGTTACGAACGGTTAAAACTACAATTAAAACGTGTGTAATATTTGTATAACATTTTTCTTAATTTATGCTGTATGTAATAGTCGGTTTGTCATAACATGCTTTGACAAAAAACTGAATAAAAGCTCGAGCATTCAAAGCTTTGACCGCGAAGTTTTGCTTTAATATGTACAGAAGTCCATGTTCATTTTAATATGTACAGAAGGATTAAGCACAAATAATAAAAGTCTGTATCAAAGAGACTCGGCAATAAGTTGAACATTGAATAAAAAATTACAGAAGTTTGTTGTTGCTTGTACAATCGTTGAGTGTAAGAAAATAATTGACATATCGACATGACAGCATTTGGTTGAAATTGTGATTTTCGTTACAATTTTACATCTCAACCAACAATTTAAGCCTTTTTCATTAAAAATAAAACACACTAAAATTAAAACTGCACTACAACTTTACATCTCAACAGAGGCGAGAAGTTTGGAAGGGTATATGGATATCTAGACGTTTACAGGTTATGATCTGCATTGGCTGGGTTAAGTGGCAGTAACATCAGCTTTTGGCAAGATAACCCAGCCAGCGCGAAAGCGAATCACCAAATTTGGGGAACGCGCCTTTGCGGTAGCGGGTCCTAAGGGTTGAAACGTTCTGCCACCTGATGTTCGTAACTGTGAGAGCGAAGCAGCATTCCACGCTAAATTAAAAACACACTTATTGGCGAAATCCTTTAAATAATTAATTATATGATAGATACCATTTTTTTCTTCTTTTATCCGTTTCAATTCTTTATCTTTCGCACATGCAGATATGATTTGAACCATTTGTGGGCATCTTGAGAAATTTTTATACTATACATACATCATACATATATGTAGGATTGTAATATTTATCTCTGTGAACCTTATATTATGCATTTAATATAGGGTTAATTTTAATCTTAATTTAATTTTGTTGAAGCGCCCTTGAGGTTATAGTTTACAAAAACGGCGCTATAGAAATTATCCATTATATTATTATTATTATTATTTACAACATTCCCCATTTCGCCTAGAATTTGGTTTCCATTGCTACCTTGGATTATTATTTCTTTATTTAATATGTACAATCACTTTCTATATTATTTATAGATATGCTTGAAACTTCCTTATTAAAACTACTGAATAATTTATGTGTATACGTCTTATAGGCGATAACAATAAATCAATAAAATGAGAAAAATTAACATAAAGATGGAAAGAAAGAAAGTTGATTAGTCTGAATCCAAAAAAAACTAAATTCTTGGCCAAAGCCCAAATGTGATTTGCAGTTTCGGATATCAAAGCGAAGTTTCAGGACGTAAATCTTTCATGAAACTATGATCAGTGAACTCCTTTAGACCTAGACTACCCAATCACCACACAAAACGATAGGCTTCTAGATTCCTAAACCAATTCAGTAGATCTTTTGTTTCTCATAATTACTTCACATAAATGGAAAACACCCTAATTCAAAGGAAACTCCATCTCTTGGAGGGAAGTTTTTGTTGATTTATTTTATTTAAATACATTTTACTAATTTCATTAATTTTGGGAAAATAATAGCCAAGTGCAGTGAATCTTGATAATTTGTTAAATGAAACCAAAATGATCAGTCTTACAAGCACCAGTCCAAGGTACACATGAATTGTAAATATGAAAAATATATTATAATAAATGTTTCATGTTGAACCCCTGCGGGAATCGAACCCGCGACCTCTTTCACGGAAGCCCAACGCGCTACCGCTACACCACGAGGCAGACAGATCCTTACTTAAAAAAAATAAACTTGTTAATTGAAGACCGAACATCGCCTTGTTTAGGCAAATTAAATAAACCTACAGACATAAAAATAAAATAAACTGTTTCGTTTATATCTCTGGAGTATTTTTATCCAGCCCACTGTAGCTATAAAAAACACTATTCACAAGTAAACCCTAATTATTCTATACCAGGAAAAAGATTCTTTGCTTCCTTAGCACGCACTTTTTTTTTTAATTGCCAAGATAACCCTTAAGGCTACGTGAAAATGCTCTATTTTTCTACCTCTTTATGTGATAATGTTAAAAGCGTATTTGAAATAAATGTGCACGTTACATTTTGTTTAATCACGAATAGAAAATACCCACCAAACTGTAGACATACAGAGCGAAAATTTGATAAACATTGTTACCTACATAGATTTCTTAATTAATATATTTCAAAGAAAAAATACGATTTTATTCTTTTGAGTGACATGACTCATTTATTTTAATTCATACATTACATCAACTAAAAGAGTCGGAAAAGAAAATAAATTATGAAATAACCATTGGTAGCTTGGTTCTGCACCGTGGTAGGTAAAAAAATGTATGCTGTCTTTGTCACGGATAGATACCAGATACTGGGACAATACATTTTTTAAAGAATAAAAAAAAAAACAGATTATTTTTTAGTTATTTTGTCCATTTAATGAACACAATCATTTAAAGAAACCTGGTACCCGAAAATGTTTAGAAGTTGTGTTTCTTAGAAACATGTAATTTGTAATAACATTGTAGAATATCTAGTCATATAATATAAAATAGTAGTTCATAGTTAGAAGGCAGAAAACCATTAATAAAGTCCTTTGTTTATAAACTCCAAAACTCTTGTATTCTGGGGATCCTAAAAATCATGTTCTAACGAAAAAATACTATAAGTTATCTGTAAAGTCGGTTAACGGACGATAATTTCACGTGATAACGTCAGTCATAAGAAAACATTGATGAAAAATAGCATACTTTTATGAATTAAATTGAACTATTATTACTAAATTATCATTATTTTGTATAATACAATGCAGGAGTTAATTGAAAATTTTTTTTTTTTCATTAACATTTTTTTTGTTTTTTCTTCTTGCGTGCTGTTGCTGTCTCCCTTCTACTCTGACGCATCGGCCGATGGAGTGGAAGAGAGATAGATACGTCACAAACCGAACGTTTAGGCAGACCGTGCCTCTCTATCGCTTGTTCCGCGGTCTCGCTTGCTCACTCGGCTCAGGCGGAACGTGACAATGAGTCATGCTTTTTTTTGTGTGTGCAGCCGGCATTCATCGATTTATTAGACGTTATCACGTCAAAAAAAACCTTTTATCGTAAAATTTCACCATGTAGGTTTTCGTATTACCAAGCGAAACTTTTAAGAATATTGTGTCGACAGAATAAAGTAACTTAAATTATGAATTTCGCTTGTTTGATGTATTTCTGGTTTCAGTCGTGGTGGCACAATAATATTTATGCGATGAAATTTCCTTTTCCAAGGGAGAGTATTCTAGAACAAGTTCTGTGAAAAACCGGTGTGTTATTTCAAAAACTTTAAATTTATGATACGTGACATGTTTTTCTCTATGCCATATGTGTCGCAAATATTTCATGATAATAATTTAAGTCATGAGACAATACACAATTTAGAAAATTTGATGTGTGTACCCACGTCGTTCTATTAGTTTTAGTAAATTGAGCAGGAGAACGAATAAATGTCATTTTTTAGGCAATGTAATAAAGATGGGTAAATAATACCCATGGATAGAATAATTTATATTAAAATAAATGCACTCATGCGTGCTAGCCCAACACGCTTACCGCTGCACCACGAGGAGGATTAACTAACTAACCATCACGCCATTTCCCCGAAGAGATAGGCAGAGAAGAAAGAACGCCACCCCACTCTGTCCAGGCACACTTCTCTTGCTTTCTTCACATTCATACATGCCCACTTTCTAGCTCTTGTTTTACTTGATCATTCAGATTGAATATTCCATTTACTAGGTAGGTAGGTATTTAGTACCTACTTATTTTCAACAATATGCACCCTACGCGAAAATGACGGAGCATATATCTTCAAGCGCCCGCGTAACGCGCGTTTGAACAAAAATCTAAAAGCGTGCGTCTGACGCGAGCTTGAATGTGTACACCTTGTACCGACCACTATATTCTTAAAACGTGCGTTACCAAAGCGCGCGCTTCAAAGCGCCTAATGCGTACCCGCTCTTTTTAAACAACCATGGTGACATCACACACCCCTGTTTGACTCCTTTAGGGATGTCAAACCTCGACATCAATACCTTGGACTGGCACTGAAACGTTATACTGATCATATTGCTAGAATGTAACAAATGATATAAATTTACTGATATGAAAATGAAAATGATATAATTTTAAATTTTAGATTACTCCCTATGCTCCATTGGGTGCGTACAATAGAAAGTAGTATTAAATGAACTTTAATCATTTTCTTCTTCTTATTTTCGGCGCAGGATCGGGAGGAGTGGATACGGCAGGGGGAGGCCTATGTCCAGCAGTGGACCTCAACGGGCTGAAATGATGATGATATTTTAAGCACGTTATTTTTTATTGAAAAAATGTTAAATTTATAAGACTAATCTTCACGTAAATAATGATTGATAAACACTGCACTTGGTGTATTAAGTAGTGCTCTGTGCACCGTTAGGTGCAGATAAGGGAAAGTAGTCATAAGCCATATTTCATTCAGCATATTTTTAGCACGTTATTTTTGTTTCAATTACACAAATGTTAAATTTTTAGCGCGTAATAATACACATCACGTTCACGTATATTATGTTTGATGAGGAGTTCAGCCTCCCGTGGAATATAATACCGTCACGTATGTAACGAAATCTTAAGTCCCTCAGTCGGCAACACGATTTCCCTTCTACTCCGTGTTGGCGGGTTCTGTTCTCGCTCGTAAAGCCTGTTTTAATCCCCAAACCCCTGCTTTCTCAATCCTGGGCTCCTGTTCTCAACAAAATATCTCGTGGTTGTTACGTCACGCGATAAATATATCGTTTTTATGACTAACAGTATAAAAAATCTTAATGGAGTACTGATTTCACTAGGAAGTCTTATGGAAGAAGCCATAAATAAAGGCCTTAAGGTAAACCATGTCTTCATTATTAATCTCTTCATTCTTCTGTTTCCTCGGCTCCTTTTCTCTATAAAAATCTCACTTTTATGACTTCACGTGATAAATGTTTATGTGTGTAAAAAACTAAATAAAATACAAATTGAATCAATTTAAAATATGTATTACAGACAAATTATAAAACAAGTTAAAATTAAATTAAATAATGTATTTGTTTAGGTTGATTAAAACTATACTAAATACTAATATTTAGCTCAGTTTAACCAAAAAAATGAGAATCTTACCCTTACCGAAATGATCTACTAAATTCTACCAGTACCAAATCGAAGTCACTGAAACGGTAGATAGTAGGGTGTTTCATTTTTAATGGTAAAAAATAAAATGTAAAATTCTTGCTGACTTTGCTTTTGCCCTGAGTCGAGGTGATGTATAAGTTATCTGTGTGAAATTTGGAGATGATTGGATAATATTTGGAGGTTGCACACTTTGAACATTTTTGGGTAAGTATTTACAAAATACAAATTTTCAACTTAAATTGATTTTGTTGCTGAAATTATAAATCACAAGCTTAAGATTATGATTGATTTAAACAATAAGATAGTCTTTTAGTAAAACTTTCACATATTGTATCAATTATTCAACTATGTACGATGCAATAGCCTTTTTAGTTCGTTTAGTGACGGATTTTCTGTGATGTTCGACGATCCTCAATAAGAATTTTTTTTGTTGTTCGTCTCTTGCTGATTCATTGAACTGTTTTGTTAATGCAATACCTCTCTCTGCAGTATCATTAACAACCTTAAGGGCATCAACATGACTTCGTAGAGGTTCCATACAGGATTCTGTGATATCGGTAATTCCAAAAATTTCAAAGAAAAGTTTTGTTTTTTTAGTAACAAAGTCACTGATGTCCTTCCCTTCAAAATCAAAGGTTTTGCTTTCTAATCTTTTTGTTTCTTTTTTCTTTGCAGGTTTTTGGTCTAAACTCAAGAACATTTTTTCCTTTACAGTCTTAGGAATACGTTCATCCACAAAAGCCAGTCCCACGTTAGTTTCGGATAAATACCACAGATGCCTCTTAGCGACAGTGAGTGCACTTTTTTGGACGCCTTCATCAAGATAAGCTTTGAGAAGCTGAATCATATCCAAATCATTCTTTGGAGCATACCTACTTACAATCGCCTCATGCCAAAAGCGTACATATATAAGGCTAACAAAGTGTGCGACTCTTGTCATTCCGTTCAATTCTCGTTGAGGAAAATTCAACTGTTTAGTGAAGAGGGCAATTTTAAGTGCATACATTGCTTTTGCCATCCACCTTGCTTGGTGCAAAGCTCCTGGGATTCTAAAACTGAACTTCTCTTTGAGACATGAAAAAGTCTTTATCTTCTTGTGATACTTCAGTCATATCCATTACATTTTGGCGGGAAATGTCAAATAATTCGACCAGATCACCTTTCCACATCTCGCGTTTTAACTTAGCCTTATCCGTGTTTCTTGATTTTTCTTTGCCGAGATTTTGATATTCTTTGTACAGTTTCTGTATGCTAATACGAATGTTTTCTTCAGTTTTAACAGGTATATTTGCTTTCTTCCAAACTACTTGAAGTTTAGTACTGGTGGATTTAGCTGCTTCAGAAAGTGTTTCGTTCAGTTCCTTATGATGGTGAATGAATACTAAGAGTACTTGTTCCTTTGAAGGAAGCCGAGCTCCTAAAAACTCACTACTAGGCACTTTTTCTAACAGCCAAATTCCTCTTTTAGTTGCCATTTTATATATTAATTACATGAAACACAAGAAAACAAAGTCCATTAGAACTTCGTGTTTCCGATATAACTCAAAATTAAAAATACGCAAAACAAGTTTAAAAACTGTTCATGTTCAAAGTGTGCAACCTCTAAATGTTGTCCGATCGTCCTGAAACTCGAGACAGTTAACGTTTGCATCACTTGGACGCAGGGCAAGAGCAAAGTCATTGTTTTTATATTTAACGGATTTTTCGGACGTTTTGAGATTTATTACGTTCCGGATTGATAAGATGCGAGTAAAATATTTATGATAAATCTTGATTATTGATGAAAATTCATCTTATGTTCTACGCATCAACTATATATTCAGTACGATCCTTTTTGTGCGCTTCCCAAGTAACAATTTAGTTCTAAAAAGGTCATAATGAAATTCTAAAACGGTTCTACAACCTAATTATGACCTTTTTAGAACTAAAATTGTTACTTGGGTTAGGAGACGGGTACTTTTAAAGCATCTGTTTGTGGCCAATCTGTATTTATAATCTCCATTTTGAAACATTTTTTTACGAGGATTCCTTAGATTTTTTATTTTTTTTTCACAGAAAAGTTTCAAGTATTCATTACTAGTCACACAAAAAAAACTACGGAATTTAAAAATAATTTTACCATAAATAATGTTAAGAATTATGTTTTTGAATTCCGTTTTTTTTTCAAACTTACATACTTTAGCACCTACTTTAATAGTACAATTCTCTATGGTTGTTATATTATAAGAATGCTAGCATAATGTGGCAGCTTTGTTGTAATATGATATACATAATCATAAGGATGTTTAATAATATTTGAATGTTATGATTAATTTAATATTCTTGTTATGATTAATTTAATATAATTTAATATTCACTCGGAAATATTACGTTACATGGTTACATTATTTTGATACAAACAGCAAGGTATTACTGAAAAATATATCTACCTATATTAGGTGTGTCACGCTCCATAGTAAAAAAATTAACTATTTTTTATTTTGGTGAAATAGGTCTCAAAAGTTATATGTATACAGAATAAATAAAAGAAAATAAAATTTTAATAAAAAAATCATCTTTGGCTCGCTAAAATGGATTTAAATTCTGAAAAATTCTGAAATTATCGGTCAGAGAAAAAAAAAATTAGGAGAAAAACCATTCCGTTTTTATTCATTTTTATTTCTTCGGACTGTTTAAAAAAGTTCACAAAATACACAGAAGATCAAATAACTAAAGATTTTTTTATGTACTGCTCGTAAGATAAACTTATTAAAAATGTAAATTAGTCTAGCACAAAAATTAAAGAATTTAACCTTTTTTTTGAAATGGAAGTTTTACATTATTTAAAACCTATCAATGGATACTATACAAAAAAAAGAATGAAAAAATACAAAACTAGCAGTAAAAAGTTATTTAGAAAATATTTTAAAAGTGGTATTTTTTTGAATTTTCAAAACTTTGGGGCATTTTAGCGAGCCAAAGACGATTTTTTTTTGTGCTTTCTTTATTTTTAGAGTAAAACGCAACTTTTGAGACACATGCCGTTTCTGTATTCGAAAATTAAAAAAAACGACACACCCTAACCTATATATTACGTGAAATAAATACTTTTTCATCCGGTAGAAAATATAAAATCTAAACTTTTTGTATTTTGAGATATAACAGTTGCCTTGTTTATTATTTTACTCTTTAGCAGTAGATACCGAGGGTTTTATGCATGCCAAATAATATTTATGTTTTCTTGATTTTATGTTTTTAAATTTTTTTTTTAGTGTACTGTTAATTTCAGAACAACTTTGGTTAATTCATAAGTCTATTATAATTTCACAACTTTGATTAATTTGTAATTGTTTTCTATTGTTTCAGGTAAGCACACATCACACTTCTTTTCTTTGAGTCCCGCAGAAGGTAAAAGTCTGTTTTATTCAAATAAAGGTATAAATAACAAAATTTTGAACGTATACAAATACTTACAGACAAATTGCCGGATTATACCCATGCTGGGCTGATATCAGATATTTATTATTGATATCCCAACAGAGAAATAGACAAATAAAATCAAACAAAATTGGAGAGACATCTTCAGGCACCTTCTAGTAAGTAATAAAGCTTGATGAGCCTTACCTACACTAATAAAGATTGATTGCCAAAAATGCTTAACGATCTTCTCAACAGATGTCACCAGAGAGAAAAAATGTTGAAAATGGTCGAAAAACAAACTCAAATATGGAAGCTTCTGTACAAATTCAATATATATAGTAGTTTCAAAAAGTTGTCATACATGGTTGTCAGATGATGGCGGATTGGGAATGTTGTAGTACATCAAGTGGCCACTTAACCCAGTCAATGACAGGTCATAAGCCTGTTAGCGCCTAGATAACTCACATTCGTTTCCAGAGTTTCTCTGTCTCTGTTGGGATATCAATAATAAAGTTATAAATATTTCAAAAATGTTATTGAGTCCAACGTTGTGTTTTAGGAATGCATTTATCATTTTTAAATTAAACTTACTCAAGTTTTTCCGTATCAACTCGCGTAATTTGGTTTGTCTAACTAAAATATAAAATGGATATTACGTAAATAAAAAACTGTTAAGAAAATCACTTAGTTTGAAGCTCGTTTTTATGAGTCGTAATCACAACATTTAACTTTTCTTTCAATCTTTTTATTAAAAAAAAATATATTGTATGAAAACTGTGGCCTAAAAGTCAATAAAGTTTACAAAAGAAATATAGATTTAATTATTGAAAAAAAAAATCTATTCAATCTTATGATATTTTCACATATTTAGATTTGAAGATACTATTTTCAATCAAATCTAAGCGGTTATGTGCTTGAAAATAGAAGTTAAGTCCAGTAGCTCAATCACAGATAACTGTGACGTAGTAATAAGCGACGTGATAACGATTTTTTACCATGGATGTTTTACGTTTTCGCGATCACAATGAAACATGCGTTAAAAGTTATCGATCGGGATTATTAATTACCGCTTTAAATATGGAAAAAACGCCAAAAGTGTAAGTAAAGTAAAATAATTTAGTTTTATGTAGTTTTAATTGTTTGTGCACAATTTATCGTGCCATTTATTTGATTTGAATCAATAAAACGAAACATTTGTCAAAGTATGCCTTTCATCTATGGTGCTTGGCAACGTGACCGTGATATGAGCGTATGTTCATTGTGATCGGTCAAATGCCTAGCACGTTTTTAAGCACGTGCTAACGATAACCATTTGACCGATCACAATGAACATACGTTCATACCACGTTCTCCGTTGCCGAGCATTGCCGAGCGTTGCCGAGCACCATAGATGATAATAAATATCGCGGCCAAACGTCAAACGTCAAATCAACGCGCGTGTCGGATTGTTTATTATGTCGACTGCTTTTCTCAATAATGGTTAAATGCAATACGGCACTCGAGAAAGATTGAAAGAATGTGCGAAGAAGATATATCTCGGGAAATGGCTCGCGACTTGATGCGCTCGTTTAATAATCCCGATCGATAACTTTTAACGCGTGTTCTATTGTGATCGCGAAAACGTTAAACATCCATGGTAAGAAATCGTTATCACGTCGCTTATTACCGCGTCGATAGTGATCTGTGATCGAGCAACAGGACTCTGGAAACTGCGACGCGACGCTACCGCTGGGCCACCACTTGTTCAATATTCATAATAATAGTTATTATAATAATAAATTTTCATTTCAAATCTTGAGGTAGTGAGTGAAAGCCTCTTAGGTTCATATATTATTTAAGAAAAAAAGTACAAAATAACATTGTAAGAAGGTAAGTAAGTAAGCAACATACTCGTTTATATATTTTTTTTATTCATTTATTTTATTTTTTTTTATTTCAATATATACATAAAGGAAAACAATACATGTCCTACTGAGTTGCCTACTGCAACTTGTCAGTAGGTGCATAAATACAAATTCAACTAAAAATAAAAGTACACAATACATACCCTAGCGCACAAAAAAATTAAAACACATCTAAATAAAAATACAATTCTAAAACTCAATATAATAAATCGCGCTCTAGCAACCAAGTTCTCAGCTAAATCGTAATCATCGCTTAAAGTTAAACGTTTCATATCCAAGTAGCCTTAATATAAAAATGGAAATATCTTGTTCTAGCGCAAGGCTCAGATAGTATATTAACTGAAGAATTTCTCTCAAAGGATCTTCTAGGACGGAAGCCTTTTATCTTTACTTCACTGCAGCATTTTAGAAAATCTAGGAATTGACTATTTACTATGGTCTCTTTGGTGTAAGATCAAGCGATATCCCACATGTGCTCTGCTGAGAATATGTCCTGTAGTTTTTCAACTTCTTGGGAGGGAGTTACTAAAATATACGTGGCGTAAAATGAAGATTAAAAGGTGCAAGGAAGCCTTATATCACGGATTATCACATAAACTAGAAAAGTAAGAAATAATGTAATTTACTACGAAATTTTGTAAAAAATAATACATGAGTATCGTTAAAATGTGGAAAATCTAAATGAAGTTTTTATACCGTGATTTTTTTGTTCCATTTTCTATCTGCATTAAAATTTCATTTCGTAAGAACCAGTGTAAAATAAAAATGAAAAAAACTCTCTTTTGTTTTGTTCTTTATTTTATTTTTTATTTTTTTTTATTTTTTTTTTTTATTTATTTAAAAAAACCTTATAAAACATACATGTGTTATATTCCCAGGAGTTATAAAAACTCATTTTGGGACCGGTATTATTCACATTTTTAATTACATATTGCACAATCAAAAGACGAATAAGAAAGACGATTCAAAATTAACACATTCAATCTTAATCCTTAACATCATATCTTTCATTGAAAAACATATTTAAATACAGATCTTTAAGGGCTCTACTATGTATTGCTTTGTTTATTTTTATTTCATGGGGTAGATTATTATATTGGGATCGAGAAATGTTCATTAGGGATTTTTTACCGAATTTTGTGAATCGAAATTTTGGAATGTGAAGGTTTTTTGAATTACGTGTATTGTGACCATGAAGCTCAGAGTTAAAATTGTGTCTCAAACTTGTATGTGCTGAATGATTTCATTCTATTCTATTCACCTTGTAATGAGTAAGTTGATTTAAAAATATTAAGGAAAAAATTAAAAGGGTCTATACTCTCGCCACTACTTATAATAACATATTTTAGCAATAAATGTTATTTCTGATTTCACTTAAAAAATTTAAACGAGAAAACTGAATGATACCTGAACTGAATTTAATTATAAAATTATAAAGAAGCCTTTTAAAAGAAAAAAAACATGAAAGATTGAATACTAAATTGTGTGATGAGTATTAGTAAAAAATATATTATGTATGAAATAAAACAAATCGTGCTTACAATATCTCAAAGCATTTTCTAGAAATTCGATTTTATTTTGTAACTTACGAAATCTGTTATTAAAAGACAGAAAAACGAGTATTCTTAAGAAAATTGCTTTTTCTTTATGTTTTTATCTTCTTCAATTCAATCATGCCCCATTCAGTGGAGACCTTTGATGTAACATGTGCGAATACTGCATTGCTTTGGAGAAATTCAGTCATAAAGGAAATATACAGAACTTCATATAAAAGTGATAAATCAAAGAAGAGAAATAATGAAAGACTCGGTTCGTATCAAAATTGGCCATGGATTGAAAGCATTATTTATAGATGACATGAATACGTTACACGTTACACGTAAAAAAGAATTATTTCTTAACGAGTAATTTATCATTATCTACTTAAAAGGAGGGCTAATGTATGTATGTAAGTTAATTCTTTATGTGGGTTAATACACCTACAATATGTATACTCGTACATACGAAATGTCATGCACTCGTGAAAACTTGAAAGATAAGATTTAGTTTCTAATTATACTTCTTTATTATCTGGTAGTTAGTTAAACATAATGTGGTACTTTTAATTATTTTTGACGTGATAAAGTCTAATAAATCGATGAACGCTGGCTGCACACACGAAAAAGCATGACTCATTGTCACGTTCCGTCTGAGCCGAGTGTGCAAGCGAGAGCGCGGAACAAGCGATAGAGAGGCACGATCGGCCTAAGCGTTCGGTTTGTGACGCACCTATCTCTCTTCCACTCCATCGGCCGATGCGTCCGAGTGGAAGGGAGACAGCAGCAGCACACAAGCTACAAAGTGAAAGTGAAATAAACGAATGCAAAAAAAAAATAGTTTATGGAAAAAAAATTAATTTTCAATTAACTCCTGCTTTGTATTACACAAAATAATGATAATTCAGTAATAATAATTCAATTTAATTAATAAAAGTATGCTATTTTTCATCAATGTTTTCTTATAATGTTATCGCGTAAAATTATCGTCCGTAAACCGACTTTACAGACAGGCAAAAGTTTTTTATTTATTTTTTATACGTTCACAGCTCACAATGCACTCTGGATCTTGTTATTAAAGTTTCTTGACATTGCACTTCGAGCTTTTAAGCAAAATAAATTAAAATACTGCCAACAATTTGTAAGTCCATTCGACGTTTTGTGAAGTAATCGAACTTCAACATAAGAAACTAATATAAAAAATTGAAATTACGAAATTCAAAAGGTAAAATTCGAAGCTGATTCAGTATTTTCTTGAAATTTAAGAACTATAAATGTTTTCCAGACATGGATATTAACGTTAAGACACAAATTAATCTTCCTTAGAAATGAACTTACCAAATTTTGGCATTAATATCAACGATGTGGCGGTTACTTACACTACTTTCATTATTTTTATCCAAACATGGCACTATCGTTTTGAATTAAAACTTTAGGTTAGAAATTAAATTAAGTCCACCAATAAGTGTTGATTTTACGTCTGGTTTGCAGTTAAACGAAAATTGAACGAACTGTTTTACGGGTTTCCTAATTACATTAACTTTAACTCCCCTTAGAAACAAACGTGGCAAAGTTTTACTCTTACAATAAATCAGTAACTACTTTCCTCCAAATTTGGTCTTTTATTTTGTTGGAAGTCGTCTTTCCCGCGCTTTCTCGAATTTAGAACGTACGTGATGTTTTCCCGCCGAGTCTATTTCATATCAATAAATAAGAACAATTTACAGGATACGAACTTTGAAGCGCCTCTTATGTGAGCTTCTTAACAATCTTAACTACTGAAATAATTCGCTGAAGCCTCCAACTTCCTTTACAAAGTTAGAATTAGAATTATATTCTTAAACATTAAATACGGATAATATTGATATTTTAATATTCTGAGATAAATCAGAAAAAAAATAAATGTAGCTCGCATGTAAAAAAAAAAAATAAAAAAAAAATAAAAATTGAGAATAGAATAGATTTCCGACCATATAGTGATTAAGACCTTGGATTTCTTGGATTGCAAGGTTGGGGTGAATGTGTTTATGACAATCCTAGAGCTGAGACAGTGACAGGGGCAATGAAAGTATTTGGTCGCGTATATAATCCACTTTTCTTCCGCTTTTTTCAGTTAAAACTAAATCTATTAAATTTCGAGGATTAGCTTTAAAAAATTAGAGTAGTTTTGGACTGAAGACTCAATAGTCTTTGTTTGGGCCTGAACCAATAATTTCCCTATGTATAAGTGTATATTTGTTGTCAGGTCTCTAATATGCGTAGTATCTACCCACTAATTTTGAATTTCATATGTTCCACAAACTGTCACACGCAAGATGCATTTTGTTGAGTAAAAGTCAGTTGAGAATTGTTGCTCGCTCACAAGCACGCCTTTTCGCCCTACTATTTCCTATTTAATAAACCCGCTAATTTATTATTATAATTCCGCCGCCTGAGCCACGATAAGATTGCTGTGCTTCAAGCTATATCTACAACCGCTGATAGCCCATTACCCATCGCTGTACCAATACGAGGAACCAATGTGATACCTACTTCAAGGTTAGTGGGGTAATTCCTTTGCGGTTGGTTTTCCTGTCAATACTTTATATTTTATGCTGTGGAAATTATTGGTGCAAATGGGATTACACGCAAAAGGTCGTTCGAGTTTACACATACACATTTATGGGAATTTAAAAGCCGGTAAAGTCTTTAAAACAGTTTTGGAAAAGGGTGGGGCGTTCATTTTTACTGTATATGGCCGGAAAGATATTTCCATTCTCAAAATATTAAAATAAATTATTTTTATACTCAATTTATTTTCAATTTTCGATTGTCACAATTCTCCACGGCTTCTGGAAGATTCAAGCTGTTTGAAAATTGTACCCGTTTTCCGGCTTATCAAATGTGGAAACCACTAATCTGTTTTCAGGGCAGGTTAAACATAATCAACTAGGAAGCCACTTCAAATCATTGGAATTAGATTGGTTACTGGGGTTCTAATCAAATGGAAATAAGTAACGTACTTTCAATTTCCCGACATTACTTCAAAACGCTCTTGAATTATTGTTTTAAAACCACGATTTCTTTTCGCGAAGGGTTTTTTTTTTAAATATCACAAAGGTAAGTTTATAACAGCGATGATATATAGGTATAATGGTAATGCAAGGTTGAGATAAGCATTATCGACAATATAAAGAAAGGTCTTTTACGATGGTTCGGTCATGTAGAGCGAATGGATGATGAAAAAACGGTTAAAAAAATATATGATGCGACTGTGCATTGGATGTAGCGAAGTCGAGGAAGGCCGAGAAAGACATAGCATGATCAAGTAAAAAACACAAGTGCTTCAAAGTGGGCATGTAAGAAGTCGGAATAATCGACGTGCGTGCATGAGAAGATGTATGAATGTGGAGGAAGCAATAGAAGTATGCCATAATAATCAAAGGAACTGAAATGTTAAAAAAATACATATGTATATTGTTGG
This sequence comes from Micrasema minimum, assembly GCA_022494985.1. Taxonomy (NCBI): domain Eukaryota; kingdom Metazoa; phylum Arthropoda; class Insecta; order Trichoptera; family Brachycentridae; genus Micrasema; species Micrasema minimum. The sequence goes on from JAGVSP010000997.1 coordinate 17,802, forward strand.
TAATTTAATAACTCTGTAATATTAACATGCACTTTTGTACATACAAAAAGTTTGAACCTATTTCAGCTCTCTTTGTAACACTAGATCATTTTGTAAGGATAAAATAAATTACACTTGTACATTTGAGGATTTACGATTTCCCAAATTGCAGGCAGGGCTAATTGTATTAGGTTTAAGAGGCGTAGGTACCAACGTTAGCAAAAATCATGTTACTCTTACGAGTAGGTATAACGTTAACCAAGTTAGCGGCGCTGACTAAATTTTGCCTCAAAATGGGGTTTTTATTTTTTTACGGAAAAGAGAGACAAAATAAATAAAAACAACATTTTGAGTGTTTCCAAATACTTGTAGACAAAAACTGGATTTCACCCATTAGTGGCTGACATTAAATTACAATTTGACATCTCAACAGAGACGATTAAATGGCCACTTAAACAAGACAATGACATGATTAGGTGGCTACTAAACTAAGCCAATGACAGGCCATTAACCCTAAAAACGTCTAGATATACATATTCCCTACCAAACTTCTCGTCTCCTTTCAGATGTCAAATTTTAACTTGAAAAATAAATACCTAGTATTATTTTAATTTAGTGCGCTTTTTAATTATCTACTAATTATTCTTATTTTGCTACAGTACTTTATTTATCCTGAAAAAATAAAAATAAAAATGGTAAAAATTAATGTTTTCCCTTTCAAAAATCACTTTTAAAAAAAATTATTACAGTTTTTCCTAGACAATAGTTTGAGTTAAGTATATGCGATATTTTTTTAAGCTTTGTCTTGCCATTAAATCAAAATATTATTTTTGAAAACACCGAAACTTCTATCGAATGAGTATTGCCCTCGGGTGGAGCCTTTAGCAACAGTAATTTGTACGAATTATACATTACGCTAAGCCTGAATGAAAATACTTCCTTTCACTTAGCAAAAACAGCAACAATGAGCGAACTTAGTAAAAAGTGTAACAAAGAAGAATAAGAACGAAAGAAAAAGGTAATTTCGAAAAATGTAGGTTAATACTTAATACGAATTTCAGTTCTTACTATCTAAGAACGTTCATGACCTTAATATAAAGAACATAATATGTATGTTTTGGAAAGCTAAATTCCACATTTCGAAGCTCCATTCCTAACTCACTCAAGACTCAAGTGTTAATCCAATGCATTTTACCCGTCCATACATATGGCGCGGAAACAATGACTCTGACCAAGCAATCCTCACCATAAGTTGCAAGTTGCACCGAGGAGCATGGAAGAGAATTATGCTTGGAATAAGCATTAAGTTTAGCACTAAGACCGAAAAAGGAACGATTGGATCCGAGGCCAGACAAAGGTCTGCGCGGTGGTGAGCGCATTGCTATGGTTGAAGTGGAAATTGGCCGATTCGCTACAGGCCAATAATGACGGATGACAGATGGACGAAACGCGTTTTCTGGTGTAGAGACCGAGAAACCATAAGAGGCCTCAAGGACGTCCACGCGATGTGATGGTAAAAGAAACATCAGGAAGTCTGCTGGAAGACAGTGGATGGGGCGGGCGCAGCGGATCGGGATAAAGTGGAGATGGCAGGGGAGGCCTATTCCAACAGTGGACCTCCACGGGCTGTAAGAGATTATGATGATGAATATGTATATAAAAGACTACTACAACTACATTCCCTTATCCGCACCCAGTTGTGCGCTTGGCACTGCATCGGTACTCACACCAAGTGCAGTATTTCTTGATCATTTTAACATGAACGTAAGACGATCAGTCAAACGCTTCAGAACCAGACGAAGGGATCACACATGATATATTAATATGAAAATCATATGTAAAAAATATTTCCCTAATAAATTTAAACCCGCGGTCATGCATTGTTGCCCAAATGCTCCCAGTAACCACTATGCTATAGAGTATTAAAAATAATAATTGACATCTCAACAGAGACAGAAGTTTGGCTATTAGAATTTGAATATAGATCTAGGCGTTTACAGGGCTTATGACCTTCTGTACTATCTGGAAAAGTGGCCACTTGATGTAAAATAACATTCCTCATTTCGCCTAGTATTTGATATCCATATGTGAAAATTATCAGAAATTGTATATTTATATACAGTGTAAGTATATGGACACACTCAAAATGTTGTTTACCTAAAAACAGCTTGAAGCATCGTTAAATAATTGAAAAATGACAAACTTTTGGTCGCCAACAGGATCTCTCGGATGAATCTAGTGTTGACAACATGCTCCACATCATTATCAGCGAACGAATTTGGATTTATTTATTTATTTATTTGATTAGAGAACATTTTATAGCTAAATTTTAACATGTATGAAAAAGCACACAGTTAGAAAATAAAAAATTTGAAGCCAATTACAAGCTCTCTTCATTTATTAACATTACATAAACTATTTCTTAGGAATTACGAGTATACTACAATCATAAATTAAAAATTTTTAAAAAAGAGAAAAAAACAACATTGAGCTTCATTCAGCACTCCGCTGCAGCCACAACTAAATCATCCTTCAATACTTCAATCAAACCACTAAACAACCTAGCGTTTACAGGGTTAATGACCTGTCGTCTCCGCTGGGTAAGTGACCACCTAATGTATTACAACATTCTCCATTAGATTTATGATATTTAAATAATATATGACAAATTTTAACAAAATAAAAACAAACTTGTAAAATAAATTAAATTCTCATTCATCGTTTTACCTTTGCCGTTGTGATATTCATAAAAACATAATTTACTTAATCTTCTCTGCACCAGAAAGTGCAGACAACATAAGGAAAAGATTTCCCAAATCTCTCGCGGCTGTTTAAAATTCTGCCGACGTAAAAATATTCTGAAATTTTATGATTCGTGATTACGAAGTAAAAAAATCTCACGTTTTATTCTTCGTATATTACGTGTCACCCAGCACAAAGGCGGCGGAAACTGCTATTTATAAAACGGAAATTAAAATTCGCTAGAACATTTTTTACACGATATAAGTTTTTATCTTGGAAACTCCTTTGTTAACGATCGCCAAAGTAAAGAATAATAGATCTGGTAATGACGCACTACGCTAATGGCACTTTTGTTGTTATTATGTTTCTTAAATGTGTAAATTATCCACTGATAATTATTTTATAACACCAGTTGCTCGATCACAGATCACTACCGACTCGGTTATAAGCGACGTGATAACGATTTTCTTACCCATGGATGTTTAACGTTTTCGCGATCACAATGGAACACGCGTTAAAAGTTATCGATAGGGATTATTAACCGAGCGCTTCTAGTCGCGAGCCATTTCCCGAGATAATCTTATTCGCACATATATCTTCATTCAATCTTTCTCGAGTGCCGTATTGCATTTAGCCGGTTTTTCGGCAAGCCAAATATTGAGAAAAAGCAGTCGACATAATAAAAAAATCCGACAAGCGCGATGATTTGACGTTTGACGTACGGCCGTGATATCGCGTGCATCGGCTCCGTTCGGCTCAGATCGGCAATGCTCGGCTCGGCGATCGCGGTATTGAACGAATGTCATTGTGATCGGTGAAATCGTTATCGTTAGCACGTAGTTAGCACGTTTTTTAACTACGTCGATAGTTATCTGTGATTGAGCTACTGGTGAAGCTGGCGCTGTTTAGGGACGTGCATTGCGAATTGTGGTGTAAAAACACTGCAGAAAGCTGGAGTGCAATAGGAGTGCAGTATAATAACGCCTTTAGTATACTTAACCGCTTACCGTCGTTCTGCAGTGCTTCCAGTATGTTTGCTATCTCAGGAATAAACTCCTTTGAAGCCACGGTGCGCTTTAAAGTAGCCTGCACACAGTGCACTTGGTGTACCTATGCAGTGCCCTATGCACCATTGGGTGCGGACAAGGGAAATTAGTAGAAGTAGTATCTAATGGTGGTCTAGGAACTACCGCAGTTTGTGATTTTATATCTTATACATATATTTCTACTATTACTCTCACTTATCCGCATTCAATGGTGCATAGGGCACTGCATTGGTACAACTAGTTCATTTTGTTCGTCAATTTATTTCAGATTTCCCTTAAAAAATCAGATCTCCAAATATGAGAACTATGAGAACTATATCGTAAATTAGCCTGGCTAAAGAAAAAACATTTTTTTGTGATCCTAACGGTACTAGAAATTGATCCCTCCATGTTTTTTTTTAATGTTGTTATAATTACTTACTAACCAACCATCACGCCATTTCTCCGAAAGGGTAGGCAGAGAGGATAGAACGCCACGCCACTCTGTGCTGGCACACTTTCCCTTACTTCCTCCACATTCATACATCTTCTCATGCACGCACGTCGATTATTCCGACTTTTTCCACTTTCAAGTATTTGTTGTACTTGATCATGCCATGTCTTTCAATATTAACAATAATATAATAGGTAGAAATAGTAAATTAAATTAATTAATATACTAGTATTAAGGATGTAGTAGTAGTAAGTAGTAGTAGATATATTGCCGTTTTTGTGAAATATCATATATTTTTAAATTTTTGAAGTTATACTTCTTTGCGCCCGTTAGACACTTCGGGGTGGGATGTTGGTCGAGAAACCGCGTCACGCTGATTTTTAAGAGAAAATGGCGCTTAAGAGAAAATGGCGCCACAGTCACTGATGCTTGTATTGGTCTGACTTTGACAGTTGTCATTTCTTTTGTTTATTTACTTCTTACGCGTCATTTTAGCGAATTATCTTTTTAGAAAATATGCTATTGCAATGGCTTCGGTTTTTCTCCATGACTTAAAGATGAAAGAATGATTATAGAAGAAATAACTGATAATGATAAATAATATAGGTGTATAATATAATAATAAAGTCACGTATAATATATTGAATATAAATATATTGAATAATATTGAAAAATGTCTTATATTTCATTTATATATCCTGTCTGTTTGTGTGCGTGAGTGGGTGTATGAGAATGGCCAAAGAAGTATAACTTCCACCGTGTGGTCCGACGCACACCGATTTTTGATTAACAACCTGCACTCGTATGCGAGTGATTTTGGGAATAATATATCATCTTAAGAGCGTTTTATAACTTAGGTCTAATAGGATTACCAATAAAGGCGTTAAACAAACAGTAGATACTTTATTAAATACATCCTATAGTTAAATAGTATTATTATTCGTCATTGATCCAGACCATTTCGTAATGGGCAGGTGCTGGATAAAATAATCGAATATTACAATCTTACCACAATCTTTAAGTAAGTTTCATCTGCACAACTGAAACAAGTACCTATCTAAATACCGTATTTAGAAAGTTCTAGTTATCGGCGTACTCACGCTTGTAATGACTCCTTACCAAGTGGTTAGATATAGGTGTAGTATTTGTCTCGGTTAATAGCCTGCAACCCGAAATGAAGACAAAGTTCTAACTAAGAGAAGCTGGAACTAGTAAATTGTAATAATCGGGCGATAATGCAACCAAGTTGGTAACTTCAGACGCCATCCATACGTAAATTGCAAATAATTTACACTTACTTTGTACTAATATGCGAAATTCCGTTTCCGCGAATTGGTATAAAAAAATAGCTGTAATATAATTACACCAAAAATATAAATAATGCATTTTTATAAATTATGTATAAAGCGTTATCGACAAAATTAAGAAAGGTCTTTTACGTTGGTTTGGTCATGTAGAGCGAATGGATGATGAAATAACGGCTAAAAAAATATATGATGCGACTGTCCCTGGATGCAGAAGTCGAGGAAGGCCGAAAAAGACATGGCATGATCAAGTAAAACAAGTGCTTGAAAGTGGGCATGTGAGAAGTCGGAATAATCGACATGCATGCATGAGAAGATGTATGAATGTGGAGGAAGCAAGAGAAGTATGCCAAGACAGAGTGGTGTGGCGTTCTATCCTCTCTACCTTATCTCTTCGGGGAAATGGCGTGATGGTTTGTTAGTTAGTTAGTTATGTAAATTAAGTATTCTTTCACAAAAAAATATGTTATTTTATTGTTTTAAAACTGAAAATCTGGGTAATAAAATATATTCTTTGACAGTTAAAATACGAGGGACACAAATCAACAATCATTTGCATATTTTTACTTATAGTGACGCTTTTACTCGAAGATAGTTAGGAACTGCGTAAAGAAGAGGCGGCTCGGGTTCAGGCTCTCCCGAGGCATCCGGAGTACATGCCCAAGCCAGGTCCACCGCCGCGACTTCACGACTCCAATTATTGGAGGTTGTTGCGTCCGTTCCCGAACTTCAACGTTGGTTATGAAGTCAAACCACCTAATGCCTAGAATCCTACTCAGACACTTGTTCTTAAAACTCAACAAGCGAGCATTCTAAGCTTTTGTGAGGGGCCAGGATAAAAATACTACGTGTCTTAAAACATCAGAAAATTTTGAAATTTTTAGAATGAATTATTTAGTCTTTTTAGGTGAGTAACGATTCCTCTGTGATATTTTCAAGAGATAATGGAAATGATCCCGCCGTAACTGACTATAGACACGGCGAAAGAAAGATTTAGAAGAGCGAGGGAAATGTATAACTCTTTGGAGTAGGATAAGAAAGATAGGAAGTGTAGAGGAATATGCAGTGGAAGTGATTTAGGTAAGGTAAATGTTCCGTGAAGTTATATATGACAGTGAACAAAGCATGTCTTTACAGTATTTATTTATTTTATTTGATTTATTTATATTTTAATTTTATACACACAGAGCTATGTAGGTATAATAAATTGACATTATTATTTTAAGGCTACATACACCGTGTTTCACGATAAGACCGCACAACTACGGGGATGATTGTTCATGATATTCTGAGAAAAAAATCCTAAATTTATTACTCAATGGTCCATTCTCACCTATCATACCTTTGTTGTATTTGGGGTTTCGCAACAAAGCAAAAGATTTTTCGGAGGTCCAAGTAATACAGAATAGAGCAGTTTAAAAATGTTTTTTTCACTTGCCGTACGATACACATATAAAAGATTTATACTTGAGACAAAAATCATGCCCTTTCACATGCTTCCTACATACGAAATTACTAATTCAATATTACATACAATTTTTGATTCAATGCACACAAACATCGAGACCACTTTTAATAGAGACGTTCATCAGCACAACACCCGTTCACGCGCAACAAAATACATTTAGAACCAGCAAATACAACCAAATTCGGTACAAGATCCCTAAAAAATACATAGCATTTCCGAATTTAATTTGTTACCTGACATGTTTAAGATCCCTGTATCTAACTATCGAAACAGGACCTCTGATTTGAAAAAATATTATTTTAAATAAGTATTTTGAATGATACCTTTTCTACTTGCGTCGATATAATATATGGTTTTGCTGTTACTGTTATAATTCACTTTATTGTTTCTTTAGTTTTTGTTTTCATTGGATTGGTTCTGTTTTTTGTATATATTGTGTTTATTTTGTGATCTAAGTGATGTCAGTGCGTATTAGAATAAAATGAATATGTGTTTTTTATTTGTCCCTAAATGAGTTTATTGTTAAAACTCCTAGGGAGCATTAGATTGAAAAAGAAAAAGAATTCTTTTTTTTTTTTTCCTATGTAATGTTAAAATTAATATAATTTTATGGTTTATATATTTGTGAAATCATAAATAATGCATCATAATCCATAAAATAACGGTTTCTATATATTTTATAGATAGCAGCTCGGTATAAAAATAGGCCATCGATATTGTACTAAAAATTGGGACGTAAACATTGATTTTTACTGCCTTTAAAAATCTGTGAAGAATGTTCGTACAAATCAAATAGAAACGCGAACAAAATAATAGAATTGAGCCATAAAGTTTACTAAAATATGAATACCTGTATTAACTGGATGTAGGCACGTAGCAGTTCCGCCTAACGCTTCTTTTTATCGTCGAAAGTTTACGTTCCATTAAATTTACTTTTTTATGGTATTTTCACACGTATCCACTGCCGTATAAATCACGTGATAACACTTTGATGCATCCGGTTTGTATTTAATCGTGTGTTATTTGTATATGTCATGTTTCCACATGTGTTTGTATTACCGTGTGTAAATGTAAAATGTGTTTGTTTTGTTTGTCATTGTTGTAGGAGACGTAGATTTCCCCGTTTTGGTCCGGATGTGAGTTTTGACAGTAAATATAACCCTCAAATTTCTAATGGTAATGCTGTTTTGCAGGTTTTTTAATTTAATTTATTTTTAAAATTTCTTACAAATTTTAAAAGTAAATATTATCTCTCTTTTTCTCTTTCGCCACATTCGCTCCTATGTGGAGCATGTGGACATCACTAGATCTCTCCAGAATACCCTGTCACGAGCCAGCTCTCTCGCCTCCTCCCATGTCAGGCCCGCATCCATCAGCTCCGCCGAATTCGTCCGTAGGATGGTCATCGATGGTCTGCCAGGACGGTGGGATCCTGCAGGCGTAAAGAAGAGGCAGCTCGGGTTCAGGCTCTCCCGAGGCATCCGGAGTACATGCCCATGCCAGGTCCATCGCCGCATCTTCACGACTCCAGTTATTGGAGGTTGCTGCGTCCGCTCCCTAACTTCCGCGTTGGTTATGAAGTCAAACCACCTAATGCCTAGAATCCTTCTCAGACATTTATTCTCAAAGCTCAACAAGCGAACATTCTGTATTATAATATACACAAACATATTTTGATGCAACCATACGTTTGTGAGTAAATTATTGCAATTGAAGTGTTCGGATTCTCAAAATGGGGTTTCATTATTGTATATTATTTTGGACTAGTACTTCATTAGATATTTACTAAATTTATTACGACAAAATAAACATGTCATCATCATAATCATCATACCATATCCGCTCCCTATGTGGAGCATATGGAATCCACAAACTGCCTCCAGGCCGAGTATATACGGCCAGACATATAAACGTGTGTTGTGTTAAAACTTAAAGATGAAATAATTTGAAAATTTCCTTTTTTAATAGATTTTAATTTCATATGCAGATGTTTATTTTAAGTACTATATATTTCATATTATAAAACGTTTACATAGTGTTTAAATATTTAAACAATGTAAATGTTCAAACTATGCAACATTCAAAAATTGATAAATCAACATAACATTACAATTTAAAATAACTTACAAATACATGTATTCCATTTCATGGATTAATTACGATAGATTCGAATTCAGTTATGATTTAAGCTTAGAAGCCTGGAAGTTATAATAAATTCCTACTTTGGTATATTCTCAGTCTTCTATTTTTTTTCTGTTATTCAAATAATTCCTTTTATATTTCAATTTACCAAGATAAATATTGCCGGGAAAACTCTGAAGGACAGGATGAGGAACTCCTAAATTTGAGCAACTTGCGAATTCCAAGATTGACAGGTGAGGAAGAGAAAGAAGAAGAAACTAGCATGCACACTTGGAGAGAAAAGATGATAATAGAATCCCTGCACCATAATACATTTCTGTCCACCTGGTTTCCGACATCCTGGACGACCAAAAGGATAAAGGGACAGCTGGGAGTCGACATCCCAAGAGACAAATACAGACCCTTAGGTCCAACTTAAGAAATGTTGAAGTGCAGCTTAACTTCAGATTTTTAAAACATATAATAATTATGTATTATTTATAATTTATACCGTTTTAATACAAATTAATGTTTCCAAAGGTCACTGTAACAGCAACAGTTTGTTTATATTCTATTATAATACTAAGCGAAGCCTCTGAAGGCTGTCACGCAAACGGAGGCTTCTGCAAAAAAGCAAGTGAAGTTTAATGCTAGCTTAAAAGCTTTGCTGCGAAGTATATAAAGCTTTCCACTAATGCAAGAGAGGAAAGGAGTAAAGAGAAAATAAATAACTTACCACGACTAGAGTTATGTTATTTGTTAAAAGATATTTCCGTAAAACGCGTGTTTAGTGTAAAATACGTTTATTATTTATTGGTTTTCAAAGTTCGTAGATTTTTTTGCCCTTTAGACTACGATTTTGAAATGTGAAATACCTGAGCAAAATAGAAAAAGAGATGTTTTTTCTTGGTTATTATGCCATGTTTGTAGGCTTCGCTCCAAAACACTGGCATCACCAGGCCATACACACGGCATAATGGCCGAAAAAAAAAGTATTATTGGTTTGCAAACGCGCATCATCTGGTAGATATCTAAACTGTGAAAAAATCATTGCCCTAATGTTAAATTCCAGGGAGAAAATCGAGGAATACGTTTGTATGGGAAAGTGGCGTATGCTCTTAAGCACCTAGACATGCACATTCCTTCTTTTTCTCGGTTACGATATCAATTAAAGTTTAAACAATTCTTCAAACATTGGATTTTAACAATAATTATAAAATTGAAACTCATCGATAATGAATGTTCGCAACTTGTATTGTGTCACAGATTTACGTAAGTAACAACATAATGAATAAATAAAATTACCTAAAAGAAAAACCCAGGCGTGAGGTTAAAAACCTTACCTCGTAAAACCGCCCCGTCACGATATCTTGAAATGAACCTCGGAAAGTAACCTCAAAAAAATAGTATAATGTAATATGTATTAGTATCCAGAGATAAAAAAGGTACATATTATAAAAATAAACAATGATATCAAATGTTTGTTTTGTTTTACATTAATAGTCAAGTAATATTGCAAATTAAGACGTCATTTAAAGTCAACGCTCAATTCATTTATTTATATAAAAAACAACAACAATTATAGCGCTTATAATTTTAATTAATGTTAAGGTTTCGGGGGGCATGTGTAGTAGGGTGCTTCTTAAATAGGCAAAATTTTTTTTTTTTTTTAAATTGATGCGCGTCACCCTTTTATTCTGTTCTAAGGCGCAAAAAATTAATACGAAAATTTTATTTTATTTTTAAAGTAATATTTAAAGGTCGCTACCAGCGATTGAAAATATAAAAAAAATGTATATCTGAAAATTCTTTAATTAAGTTCTGAAAAAGACAAGCAAACATAAATTATATAACTATTAGGATAAAAAAAATTGTTACTTATGCTAATAAAGTAGTTTTCTTTGTATCAGGGTACTTTTGCCTGAATTTTTTCACAACCAAAAGAAGGAATTGTTTTTGTTCTTCGTATGTGGTAATTAGTTTATTAAATTCTTCAATCAATGCTACGCCGCGTTCCGCAATGTCGTTCACCACTCTCATAGAGCGTACAATTTCTCTGGAAGCTTTGTAGTCTTTATCTTCTTCCCAAAGACGAGGGTCTTTTTGCTTTTGCATTTTTATGCAGACGAAATTCCCAGGATTCTGAAAAATCTTAAGGTGTTGCTGGTCACGAAATCCTCAATATTTTTTTCTTCGATGTGACTTAGATCCAATGTAATTCGCTTTGGGCTATAGTCTGGACCTTCCTCATTCAGTGCAATCACCATTTTTTGTTTGCTTTCAAGATAAACTTCTTCATCAAAAAAAGCAAGCGCAACAAGTTCTTCGGACAGATACCATAAATGCCCCAGGAACTTCGTTAGAGCTTTTTTGGACATAGCTTTGTTTATTTATTCAAATTTCTTAAGATTTTTTAACAGCCACAAGTCATTCCTTGGTGCTGAAGTTGCCACGGGAGCTTGGAACCAGCATCTTACATAAATCGTAACGACGAAAACGCGAATTTCAGTAATGGCTTTAAGTTCTTTTTTTGTCAGTTTTAACTGGTCTCTGAACATAAAAAGCTTAAGGCAATAAATTGCTTTTGCCATCCATCGTGCGCGATGAAGACCTGCTGGAGCTCTGAATGATATCCCTTTACTAGGCATACCTCCCAAAAAAGTATTGTAAGTGTCAACAGTTCCTTATAATCGTCACGTGGCTGATAATCATTTAGCTGTTCTTCAGCAAATGAAATTGTGCTGCCTGCTATATTTTCAACGCATCTTAAAGCGTCAGTCTGAAGAAACTATACTAAACTTATTCTGGTCAATGTTAGGCCAAGCAGATTTCAATTTTTTGAAGATCAATATTTCTGGTCCGCTCTATGGACCTTGTAGTGCTTGAACTACGATTGCTTCCAGCTGTATTTCCATTATATGGTGACAACAGGCCAACCAAAGAGCATCTTTTTCCATCTTTTGCTATAATAGAATACAAGCACCTGCTCTTAAACCAGTGTTGACCGCAGTGGTGTCGAAGCAAAAGCATTTTATTTTGTCGCTCAAGTTCCAAGAAAGAATAGTGTCATAAACAGCTGAAGCACACGCAACCCCAGTTCCATGACTGAGTTTTGGAACTGCCAAAAGTTGATCTACACCTTGTCCTGACACTAAAATGGGAAGGCGATCCACTGTTTTGTGTCCTGTTATGTCTTTGATCAGTTGCATTAGTATGTTTAATCATGTATAAGTGATGAATATAACTGTTTTATGTATATAGAGCTGCAAGTTAACATTATCATAATTTTTTCAAACTTTGACACGAGGTAGCGACCCCTAAAAACATATCTAAAAAAAAAAAAAAATATGGGTTCGTTTTTTAGACGATAGAAGCGAATGGCGGGCTGACGCAGTAATTTTTCAAAAGTTGAAAAATAAGAAGCACCCTAATGTGTAGTATCCAGCCGAAACTTAATCAAAAAAAAAATCGGTGTGCGTCGGACCACACGGTGGAAGTTATACTTCTTTGGCCATTCTCATACACCCACTCACGCACACAAACAGACAGGATATATAAATGAAATATAAGACATTTTTCAATATTATTCAATATATTTATATTCAATATATTATACATGACTTCATTATTATTATTGCAAAAACGTATTTTCTAAAAAGATAATTCGCTAAAATGACGCGTAAGAAGTAAATAAACAAAAGAAATGACAACTGTCAAAGTCAGACCACCAGCGCTATCGGTGTTAAAACTTGGTACTGTTAATTCCGGCTTCAATATCAGTATCAATAAAAGTATCGATACTTGTATCAAAACAAGTATCAGATACAAGCATCAGTGACTGTGGCGCCATTTTCTCTTAAGCGCCATTTTCTCTTAAAAATCAGCGTGACGCGGTTTCTCGACCAACATCCCACCCCAAAGTGTCTAACGGGCGCAAAGAAGTATAACTTCAATAAAACTAATAAAATTTACATTACAATTCTATACGAGGCGTTAAAAATTTTGCGAAACAGGAAAATTACTTACCAATTCACTGAGGATCCCGAAAAACAGCCGTCTTAAATATTTTAAATAACCGTCCGGTTTTTCAGAACTAGCGCTGGTAATTTGTTTTTATTGTTATTGCGTCCAATGTTATCCCAACAGTATTTTTATATTTGATGAGTTTTGTAATTATTTTGTCGGTGATACAGATGTTCCACATTCCGAAGCTCCATTCCCAACTCACTCAAGACTCGAGTATTCAACCAATGCATTCTGCCCGTCCTTACTTATGGCGCGGAAACAATGACTCTGACCAAGCAATCCTCCCATAACTTGCACAGAGGAGCATGGAGAGGATTATGTTTGGAATAACATTAAGAGACCGAAAAAGGAACAATTGGATCCGACGCCAGACAAAGGTCTGCGACGTAGTGCAGCGAATTGCTTGGTTGAAGTGGAAATGGGCCGGTCACATAGCCAGAATGACGGACGACAGATGGACGAAACGCGTTCTGGTGTGGAGACCGATGAACCAGAGGCCTCAAGGACGTCCACCGATGAGATGGGTGGACGACATCAGGAAGTCTGCTGGAAGACAGTGGATGGGACGGCGCAGGATCGGGAGGAGTGGAGACGGCAGGGAGAGGCCTATGTCCAGCAGTGGACCTCAACGGGCTGAGATGATGATGATGATGACAGATGTTATCATGATTAATTTATTTCAAGCGTTTACGTAAAAGCTCTGTTAGTATAACGTTAAAGACCTACGGGCGTTGATAATGATAAATAAAAAAATAAATAAAAAATGCTTGTCGCTAAATGAAGCAAATAAATATATATATATATACGTATATCCTTTCATATTGTTCTTAAAAGCGATCTCACGTTTTTTCTACCATTACATCTGTCATAATAAAATTCCGTCAAATTCGACATTAAAGTATTTTTACAACAGGGATCCTTAGACGTTTGGGAAAATGCTGTATTGTCAACCGTACGGTATTATTCGAGTCTAGGAAAAAACATATTAGATTTATGCTTTTTTCCATATTTATTTCCCTTTTAGAAATGGTATCAAATAACCATTCGTATTCCTGTCCGCCGAGAGATAAGGTAAAGTGTATAAGGATTCATATTATATTTACAGAACCTATTCGTTAACTATTCGTTAAATTTAACTGCTAGTTTTTGCGATAGAAACATTTTTACTCTCACGTCAGTCATACGTTAAGCGAACGTTTTAATAAAATGAAAGTCACTAGGGGTAAAAATGGGTTGTTTCCTTGATTCAATTGTATTTTTTTCTTTTTGAGTATCACTCCACCACGTGTATACACTGAAAATACATTTATTTCACTGCTAGAAAAATGAAATTGAAGCGACCTAATAGACAGTTACTAGTATTTTCAAAACAGTTTTTTCTTGGAAACAATTATATAACTTATTGAATAGGAATACGTTTTACAAACATAAGTAAACAAGAATTTTGTTACCATAAACTATTTTTTTCATACATCATTTTATTTGCTTTGCTTTGAGAAGCTTTGCGATGCCTTTATCAAGTAAAAATTAACAAAATTAAACTTTCGGGATTTGCACGGTCTAGCCTGGATGGTTCTCGATGCGGGTACACCTAAACTTCCAGAAAGATGTCTTGTCTTCACTAAAATAAATGCTTAGCATTTTAGCTCCCAATTTAGCTCCTTTGAACTCGTTTGAAATTTCTTGTAAGTTTAGTTTTTCGAAGCATTCATTTATTCAACGCCCACAAACATTATAGGGTACTGACAGAGTTCATTTTTAGATACAATAAAAATGTTTTTGATCAATAGGGTGCACAAAAAATGTCCTCTTTTGTTTTAAGATGAAAGTGGACATACGAGTATAATGGGAACATGTGTGTCCAATTGGGGATGAGAGCCCTTTGAAGACTTACCGGTAGAACGTAACTGAGGACGGATCCCCAGGTTTAATTACACGCCCTAATTGTCCACGTGGTTCCCAGACAGGGACGTTTATCCTACAGGATGGGGCAGAATACAGACTGTTTTTGGAACGACCAAAAAAATGTTATCAAAACTGACTATGAAAGGGCTTTTACGATGGTTTGGCCATGTGGAGAGAATGAGCGATGAAAATTCTGCTAAAAGAAGTTATAAGTGTTTTTCACTTAAAAACGTACATGTGAAAGTCGGAATAATCGATGTGCGTGCATAATCGAACGGGTGGTGGCCCAGTGGGTAGCGTCGCGGACTCTGAGATCGTCGATTCGAATCCCCACTTCGACACGACTCGATTCCTATCTTCAAGCACAAGCCGCTTAGGCTTTATTGAAAATAGTATTTAAAAATTGAAATATGTGCAAATATCATAAGATTGCATAGATTTCTTTTATTAAAAAAAAAAAAGAAAATGAATGAATGTAGAGAACGCGAGGAAAATGAGTTAGTTCGTTTTAATTAACTAACCATCACACAATTTCTCCGAAAGGCTAGGCAGAGAGAATAGAACGCCACACCACTCTGTCCTTGCGCACTTCCATTACTTTCTCTATATTCATACATCTTCTCATGCACGCACGCCGATTATTCTGACTTTTCGTATGACCAAATTGTATTGTATCATAAAAAAAATATTTCAGGTGTGATACCTAGAGCTGGCGCTAGGATTGACTGATTATTATGCTTTGATGGGCCAAATGATTAAGCACGCGGTGTGACAATGCAGTTTTCTATGCACAATTAACGCTGATAAGGGATATTAAGTTAAGTTAAGCGAAAATATTTAATATTTAAATGCATACTGTTGCAAAATTAAAACAAACACATTTAGCGATTATTTTGCTGAAAAAATATTTTGGACTTTGTTTATTTTGATCACAAACCGTTTAGTTTAAATAGCACCTACTGTAAAATCGTTTAATAAAGATGCTTAAGTCTTTAAATGGACATGGCGGTAATGTGTATAAGCATCTAAGGTGGTAAAAATACAATTCTGAAAATTTTATTGCATTTTTAGAGCTTTTTCAAAATCGTTTTTTACTATGGCTCACCCTTTAGAAGGGAGCAACTGCCTCGAATTTCCACAACCGCTGTTGTATATGTTTTTATATACAAGGAATGTTGTGGGTACAGATGGGTGTTTTTAATTAATCGAGAGAGACATGTGTGTCGGCGAAAAAGTATTTTGGCCTTCAAACTGATAAATTACTTATTAAAGTAATAATATTATTTGATTTCTGGTACCAGTCATTATGTATGGAAGCGAGGCATTGAGTTGGAGACGAAAGTGGAAAAAATGCTGTTGAAATGTGATCTCTCAGGCAAATGTGTGGTAAAATTATGTATGTACACTTATGTTGAAATTAAAGCACAATGCAAGGCTGAGATGAGATTGACAAAATTTAGAAATAGCTTTTACACTACGGAATGATGAAAGAAAGCCTAAAAGAATCTACATGTTATAATGCGAGTGTGTAGAAATCAAGAAGGCCTAGAAATATATGGCATGATCAGGTAAAGCAAATGCTTGGTGATGTTAAAAGTTGGAATAATTGGCGTCAATGAAATATTTTAATGTCAAAAACTATATTTCAATTAATGTTTGATATTTAGACCCTCAGGAATCGAGCCTGCAACCTTATACATTGTAGTCAAGAGTGTTAACTAATACACCACGAGGCGGACAATAGTTATAATAGAAAACAGTATCTTATAATAAAAAGTGAATAAGATAAACAAAGTTCAACTTTGAACTAAGGTATGATTTTTTGTTATTCCAATAGTCTTTTAAGGACTCAAATAATATTATAAAATTAAAGTCCTTTTAGGACTCCTATAATCATGATTAATGTCCTGGTATTTTGATTATTTTATCGTTAATCCATTTAGCTAGGAAAATTATTTTAATAAGCAATTCATTGAAAGCCGAAAAGATATCAAATTTCTTAATCAAAGGCTTATTAAAACCATCGAAGTTTTGGTTAAATTCCTGGGCGATAATTACAATAAACGAAATTTACCAAGCAAATGATTGAAAATTTAATTTTAATGAGAAAGTTTTAATTGTTACCCCAGTTAGATAATTGTTTTAAGTTGGAATATTATAAAGAGCACATCAACAACGATTGAAATTTTTTTTTTAAATTTTTAAAACTTTTTTTGTTTACTCAATGAAAAAAAAAAATTGTTTTAAAAAAAATGCATAATAAATACACTAATACAAACATATTAAAATTAAAGACAATCTCACAAAGGCATAACCTGTTCGTGAGTATACCTAGAAATTAAATTAAATCATTATTTACGATATTTCGTATCTGCTTTGACGGTTTTTAGGTAAAACGTTATAGTTAAAAATAATTTTTTGGAAAGACCCAACAAAGTTTTACACCAGTCCTGTATGTAATTATTGAAGGCTTTATTTTGACTTAGCTAATATTTTTAATTATAAGAATTAAAATATGTATTATATCGAAGCCGTGAGCTCATGCACGGTAGACAAATGCGCCATCACTATTATTATTATTGTTATTATGAATAATTTATATAGCGCCGTTTTCGTATAAATATACCTCAAGGGCGCTTATTAAATGGGAAATTTAAAGTGAATGAAAACTCAATTTCTGAGTAGAAAATACAATTATCAAAATTAATCAAAAGATTTAGAGAACAAATAGGTCTTAAGTTTCTTTCGAAACATCACTTCACTCTCACAGTTGCGCACTTCCGGTGGGAGAGCATTCCAAGCCACAGGGCCCGCAACCGCAAAAGCGCTGTTGCTAGGCGGACAAGTGAAATATAATAGTAGTACTTTTGCTAAGCAGAGTTCAAGATAAATAATTGACTGATGAACTAATAATTAATACTCTTACAATAAATTTGATTTTCCGTTTGGTTATTATTATAAACCCCAACAACGCGCCTTCAATTTAACTATGGAGTCGATTAAGACCCTAAACATCCGCCATCTTAAATATTAATCATAAATTCAAAATAATAATTCACCCCCAGCGAAATAATATTTCATTTCCAAGTTTAAATCGAGTTTTGGAGTAAGGGAGTGAGACAAATAAATAATAGAATGAGCGATACATCAGACAAATGCGACCGTCAATATTTGTTATAATTTATACCGTTAAATTTCAGAATACACTTTTCATTTTGACAGTCGAAGGTTTTTGTACAATTTTATATTGCACTATTGCAGTATGAAAAATGATTACCTGCTCTATCATCTGTTATCATAACGGTGCACTAGAAAATGCATCTTCGATTTTCATCAATATTGCAATAATATTCAATTTATGCAGCGCAATATGCAATCTGATACATAATACTCACTGCAGGTTGAAAATTTCTTATTTACGCCTTTCCAAATATGTTATTTATTACCATTTTTGGTTAAAATTTCAAGATATTAATAGAAAAATAACAATTATTTCAATTTTCATTCATGAAATCATATCAATTTTGTCGTTTTTCGACTCCTAAGTTTCACTTTCATTTATTAAGGCTGTTACCAGAGTTACAAAATTCTAATTTAGATCTTTTCGATAAGCACTTTTCTATTACTAAACAAGCTTCTAATATATTCATTTCAATTCCATTTTTTCGTATTTTGACCAGCTCAAAGACCATTGGGACCAATTAATTACGGGTGAGATTTTATATAACCTTATCAGAAATTGAACCAGATACTATGTGAATGAGTCTAGCAATTACACATTAGGGATGTCATTTCAAAAGAAAACAAATTCAAGCTTTCAATGCTTTTACTTTCTTTTTGTACAGTAAAGTTTTTGAGAAACTTATTATTTTTTAAATGTATAAAAATGAAAGACTTTTAAATTAAGATAATATTCAGATGATGGGTGACATTTAAGATTATTTGATCTCACCAAGACTTTTAAGTTTTATTAATCTTGGTGAAATCTTGAAATTTAATTATGACAAATGGTTAAATTTTAACGATCTTATTAAGAAGTCAACGTGTAATGAAGGGGACTTTAATTCTAATTTCACATAATTTATAATTAACTTTTTGACAAATTAGATATGAGATTAATAACAATTACCAAATATTATTTTGAGTCCAAATCTCTTTTGAAAAAATAAAAGAGGCTGTTTTGGCATTTATTTTGTCACTCCAAAAATATCCTTTAGCGAAATGAAAATATAACCTTTAATACCATTTTAATGGTTGTTTAAAACATAATCATTTCACTATTTTACCATGATTATTGATTAAGTTTTCTTCCTCTTTCTTGTACCTTTTATGTACCACCTGCTTTAACTTAGCAAAAAAGTTTTTTTAGTAATCAAGCCAATATTAATAACATTAAGACATTCACTTTATACTTTTATCTTCAGGCAAAAAGTTTTAAGATGTCTTCCCCATAACTTTTAAATGGCATTATTCTTAACAAAAACGCAAGCAGAAATGATATGATCGCGCAAAGGAATAAGAAAAAGTCGTTTTAAAGTCCTTTAAATACAATATCCCTGTTCCTTAACTTCATCAAAAGAGGATTTGTACGGTAAAAAATAATTTTATCTTAATGTTAAACTTTGAAAATAAATATGTACGTTCTAACTCCAAAAAACCGAGAATAATTTTTTTAATTCAAAATTCTTCTTACAGATTGTTTTATTTTAATTGCCAAAAAAATACGTTTTTCGTTTGGTTGTGCATGAGAAGATGCATGAATGTGAGGGAAAAAAGGGAAGAGTGCCAGGACAGAGTGGTGTGGCATTCTACTTTTCTGCCTACTCCTTCGGTTAAGTAACGTAGTGGTTAGTAAGTTAGTTTAAATCGTTTATGGTGCAGTTATTATTAAAATACCACTACTACTCTTTCTAATCTGCACCCTATGGTGCATAGGGCACTGCTTTGGTACCTACTCCAAGGGGAGGGAATCTTGATAATTCGTTACATGGAGGCAAGATGGTCAGTCTTACGCTTCAGCGTCTGTCCAAGGTATCATTTTAGAAATATTTCTATGTAAAGATCACTTTCAAAAAAAATATTTAATATTGACCCCATCTGGAACCGAACCTGCGACCTCATGCATGGCAGCCCAACGCGCTACCGCTCCACCACGAGGTGTACGAAATTATTGAAATAAAATTAAGTAAACTCGTTTGGCTACCAATAAATATGTTTGTGCATAAAAAAATCGTTATTATTTTCATTACCAAATGTAGGAATAATACAAATAAAAACACCGATAAAAAACAATAAAGTTTGTCTAAAATGTGTTGTTTTACTTAAGGCTTCTATTTACCAACCTGTTTCCTAAAAGAGAGATTATAATTCGCAGGAAGTTGGCAGAAACGTCCTCCCATTTCCTGTCACTAGGCTAAAAGAAAGCCTCCGACAGGGTTTTAAGAGCCTCGGAAAAAATACACAATCCCATCCGATTATTTACATCAAACATACCCACCCTCTTTTACAAACCACGTTAGCTGTGAGGCATTTTACAAAGAAAACTCGCGACTTGATAAAAACTCGTTTATGAAGCTTTCTCAGGCGTTTGAAAATAAATGTTTACTATTATTTTTATCGGTTAACGGACGTAAGGCTTTGAAATGTTTGTTTTATATTATATTCTATGCAAGTTTTATAAAACACACATTTTCAACGTTACCTTCCTTTTCATCATTTTTTTTTTGTTCGAATAAAATAATGTTAGAAATCGAAAACTTTCAAGTTTTTTTTTTTTTTTTAGATATAAATTGAAACCATAAAATCTAATAAAAATTTAGTCTATGAGAAATAACCACTGTAACAAATGGTTATCAATTTTATTTTTCAAACAATGAAAAAAGCAAACTATGAAAATTGGTGTTTAAAGTAAAACCAATAAAATGCATTTTGAAGTACTCGCAAAACGCTCACAATGAGGTTGAATTCCCGGCGTGATACGATTTAATTTTTGCCAATTATAGGCCTCCTGGTCTGTTAAGACGGTAATAAACAAAAAATGTTACTAAAATTATGTGTTGATTCTGTGGGCGCAGGTTGGAGGAAAAAAAAAACAATTCGTTAACGTCTGAATATTGAAATATTTTGTAAACTTTGATGTGGAAAGGTTTTTAAAACAAACATTTTTTTACATCTAAAGCAAACAGTTATCTACGCAATAACAGACGGATACTTTTCATTACACGAGGAATATTTAAATCTACCCAAGTGAAAACTTCAAAGTCAAAATTTTTCACTAAATTCAAAATGAAAATTTCGGAACCGCAAAAACGGAAATAAAACACAAATAAATCTTAAATAAAAAAGAGAAAGGGCACACAAGGACGGAGCGTCAATCACTCGTGGTCCTTTGTGCCTGTGTTTTGAAATGCAAGATGATCCCACAAAGGAAATCTGTACAAAAATAATATATTGACAGAGAAAGAAGGAGGGGATAATATGAATAATTCATGCTTGGGACGAACTTGCTTTGTTTGCCTGGAATCGCATGACGGAACGCATTTTCAGTGAACTGATCTTGGGGATCATTAAGATCTTATTGAAATGCAGAAACATCTCAGCTTTTCTCCTATTTCTTAAAAAAAACACACTTAATCTTTTCTCAATCTGTGCTTTTCTCAATTATACGTTTTTTTTGTTTTATAAAAGTTTTTTTGTTTTTTTTTGGTATAAAGTGGTTCATTCCAAATAAATTTGACAAGTTTCCACTTTCACATCTAACTGAAGCAATTCAGAATCACTAAAATCGAATTTTGTTTATAGTTTTTGGCATTTTAATTATTTTTCATGTGTTTTTAAATAAGTTAAAGATCTATGGTAAAAAAGTTTCTTAGGGAGTGATGAACGGTAAATAGTTTCTTTCTGCTTTAAGCGCGTTACACTAGAGGATAAGTTCCAAGCTAAGACTCCAGCTTTTAATAAAATAATGTGCAGAAAATGTTGTTTCTTCACCTGATATTGGATTTAGACTTCAAAGACAGATAAGAAAATTGAATGCAATGTAGAAAGGTGTTAAAAACATGCGGGGAAAAAGTTAATAACGAGTTTTATCGTTGAGCTACAAATATTTTAAATATATAAAATGTTGTTTTATCGTCGAATGAATTGTTTATATAATATTTTTCATATCATTTTTCCATTTCCCTTTCTTTAAGAGTCAGAGAAACATGAACAAAAGATTTAATTTCTGTTTGAAGACAGAGGCAAGAGGCACACATTTCATTGAAGCAGTCAAGATGTTAAGATGTAGGTTATTACGAGAAAACTGATATGGGGAGGAAAGGTTTTTACTAAAAAATCAAAAGCTTTTTTATAAACATTTTTATGAATTTTGTAAAGGTAATGGTTCAAATATAGTCCACCTCGTAGCATACTGGTAGCGCATTTGGCTACCGTGCATGAGGTCCCGGGTTCGATTCCCGAAGGGGGTCAACATGAAATATTTATTGAATTGTTTGTGATTTTCATATTAATATTTCACGTGTGATACCTTGGACTGGTACTGAAGAGTAAGACTGATCATCCTACCACTGAACTTGGTGTATCAATGCAGTACCCTACGCACTATTGGGTGCGGATAAGGGAATGTAGTAGTAGTAATTGTTCAAAAAATGTATGTTAATGTAGGTACCTAGGTATGTCACCATTAATTGAGTGTTTTCACATACTGGATTTCATATGAAACCGTCTTTTTACCAGGATGCTTCGCAAAAAAAAACTAACGAACGATCGGCAATTGTAAAATGTGAAATGTGAAATGTAAAATGTGAAATGTAAAATGTAAAATGTAAAAAGTAAAATGTAAAATGTAAAATGTAAAATGTAAAATGTAAAATGTAAATTGTAAAATGTAAAATGTAAAATGTAAAATGTAAAATGTAAAATGTAAATTGTAAAATGTAAAATGTAAAATGTAAAATGTAAAATGTAAAATGTAAAATGTAAAATGTAAAATGTTAGATGTAAATTATAAAATGCAATATTTAAAATTTAAAATGTGAATAATAAAATACGAACACGCTGTTCTATCTAAAATGATTTTTCGTGAAAGAGTAATTATTAACTTATCTGTCAACGTCAGATCAGCATTTTAAATTTAATTTACAAGACCCCTGATTATAAAGAGTAAAGAGAGCGTGATAAATTTACGTTTTTTTTTAATTTGTCTTAATTATAAGGAGAGCATATTATTTTAGAATCTATTATTGCAATCGTTTAGACTTTAATATTTTTTTTAGTTAAAAATCTATTTAAGTTACAGTCGCGTCTAACCCATGGTGGCCACCTATTTATTAGAGATTTATAGTGTCTAAAAGAAAATACACAGGGCTTTTATCCTATCATTGGCTGGGTTAAGTGGCCACTAAATATTTATACACTCAAAATTATATTCGTGAATATTTTATTAGATAAAGTAACGTAAGATAATGCCTTCAACGATATTTTAATTGAGATAGTGTTTATCCAACTACAATACAATAGTTCTCGAGACACCCGTAGTCATACATGAATACAAGAGAGGCGGTTTACTAACTTATACTGGTTTTGGGTTCGAGTCCCAGGAGACGACTCCTTGTGGTGTTCTGACTCATAATAATCGAGTTTCACCATTAATTCACCTCCAATTGGGTCTTTTATGTTCCCACTATGATTGGATGGGAGAAACATGCAATGTCTATAATATATGATTTTGAGATTTTTTTTGCAGAAGAAAATTGATAGAATGAATTTAACTATCATCGATTTGTTTATGAACTTCTTTTTGACTCATTTATATTTAAATTTATTTATTTTTACGAATGCTCGACTATTTTTATACTTTTATACTCTTTTTTTACCAATAATTTTTTCTTACTCCTAAAACAAACTTTATGGTTAAAAAATGATTTGTCGATGATGTTTTTTCAGCCCTAAAGTCGGACACTGTAATGTGGTCCGAAACGTAGGCAAAACAAAGCCCACAAACACGGCATAATAACCCAGTAAAACATAATTTGTATATGAAAGCAGTCATGAAATTAAAATATTTTGATGTAGTTTAATAACACCAAATTTTAATAAACAGCACAATATTACTTAAAAAAAAAAAAAAAAACCAGTTGAGTTTTTTCAATGGCATAATAGTACTTTACAATAACGAAGAATTGACATATTGTTTTTTTAAAAAAAGACTTCGTAACTCTCTGGACTTGGCATGTTTCTTCCGTCAAGTTTTCCCTTATATCCATCATACATATTATGTCTCGAGGGTAAGAATCTAATGAGGACCGCTAAAGCATGGCTTGTCTGTCAAATTTGTAATAGAAGAAATATAATAAATTGCTTTGTACGGATTGACACACGGAGATGGAAAAAAATATGGTAATGTTGACCTTTTCTCCTAGAGTCTGAGATTTGGATTCATATTTTTTGATGTTTTGATCATTTTGGCTTAATGTTAAAAATAATCAAAATTCGCTGCACTTGTGTATCAATGCAGTGTCTTATGCACCATTGGGTGCGGGTAAGGGAGAGTTATAGTACCTACTGTTTCATTGAAATTTTAGTTTTAAAAAATTCATATCTCAGCATATGAAAGAGAAAGAAACACGTTCATTCAAATTCTCAGTTCATTAAATTAGGCAGTATTCATAGTGCGATATTTAGAATAGCTATGATGCTTAAAGAGACTTCCTACCATTAATTCCTTAAAATCATTGAGCATTTAGTTTTACTTTTTATTTCAAGCCAATCTTTTAAATTCTTGTAAAAATTCAATATGTATGTAGTTATGATTAAAGGATGGCTAAACCATAACGCATAATATTTCAAATATTATGAGATTATCTAACTCTGACCCACTATGGGTACATAAATTTAAATTATCCTTCTTGCGTTTTCAAGCTAATGGTTGTATTTTTCCTCGCTATTTACAATATTTTCAAATTAATTTATCCCAGGTTCATAAACATTGCCGCTTGTAGTAAACCTAATGCTGTTCTATAAATTACAAGCTCACGTGAACCAAGTGCACGATGCACGGTAGCTAAACGGTCGATTTATTGCAATTTAAAAGGAACGCGTTTGTAAATAACACAGAAGAGTTTGTAACGAACACAGCGGAGTTTGTAACTCGGAACTTGGGCGGCCACATAGAGTTAACCCTCCGTGAAATTAAACGTTTATTGTGATGGTAAAACACTACATAATATAATCAAACGTATACTTTTTATCTAGTGGTTAACTTTTACAGCACATCCATATTTTAAGTAGAGACGTTTACCTCTTGCATTTATGTAGGTGACCGATGTACCAATGTTTGTTTATTTTTTTGGGTTCTTACGTTTTCTGATATGGTGTCGGTGTATGTATAATTTGTACTGGATCAAAAAGCTTGAGAGTTGAAGTCCCGTAAAATGATGCTAAATGCATTAAAATAATAGTTCCTACTTTTAAAAACACAGACGTTTTCGGGTGAGAAAAAAATATGCCGCAAATTGTAAGAAAGAACGATGAAAAATAATTTAATCAGTACGTATTTTCGCTCTGAGGGGGGATAACGAACCCACCATCCACCCGCAGAGTCCTGGGGGACTCTCTTTCGGCTGCACATAGAGGAAAAATATTCTACTATTTCACCTACTCTATGCAGTTTAGTGAGGGGGGAGGAGGATTTATTTATATCCCCCCCCACCCCTCTAAGGTTACCCCCCGCTCTCCGTTCAATTTATTCAGAAAAATAACAGTTACAAATATGTACATATAAAACAAAACAATGAAAAAGTAACCAAAATCATTACAGTTAAAAAGTAATTTACACATAATACACGTATATACAAAAGAAATAATAACAAACAAAAGTAACAAGAGAAGACTCCCTAGTGGACGGAGAAAGAGAGGAGGGTCCATAACACCAACCCCGCAAGGGGAGGACAGCATATACTCGTACCCGTATTTTCGCTTTAGGTTAACCTCAGGTATTTTTAGTGAGAGTATGTAATAGCACTAGTAATAAAGCTATAAAAATATGTATTATCCTGTTTTTAGGGGCCAGAAAAATATTACCAATAAAGCCGCCTTCGCTTCTATTCTTTTTCATCCCATTTTTTTTATTTATGGAAAAAAAATCTTCATAAAAAACACTTAATTTATAGCACAAAAATGCTTAAGAAAGAACAACATAGTTATATTAATCGAAAATCTGTTTAAAAAATAAACGAAAATCTCTCAAAGGCATAAAGCCTGTTCGCGGGTATACAAATTATCTGTTGTGATTTTCGGTTACACTCCTGTTTATTTGCAGTGTTGCCATAAAAAATGCAATAATTTCCCTTGTAAAATGGTACCTACCGCTAGTTGGATTACCGTGATGACATGGCAACACCTCGGTTCGTTAGTTTGTCTCCGGTTTCCCGCGCTTTGCGTTGTTGGCGGGCTCCGAACCAAAACGTCGCACATTTCGCGGGGCTTGAGTTCTGAATTTGAATATGATTCACTTAGAATTTATTGCCAGCTCGTAATCCGAGTTTGTTTCGTCATTTGCGTTGCATAAAAGACAGTTTATTCCATTTGTGAGGTTAGTTTTGTGGCATTATGCACTACAGCAATATTACGTACCCAATGATAGTAGTTGTACTGTACAATTATTGTAGATTCAAACAACACACATTTGGAGTCGAATGTGTAATATGACTTATAAATCTAGGTTGAAAAAAAAGAGTTTTTTTTCGCAGATAAGAATCGCAGATCAAGTAAAATTGCTTGAAATCTCATTAAAATGCCGTTTTTTGTTGTTTCTTTGTAAATAGTATTAATTTGACTAAATAAATGATATTTGACAACAATTTTCAAAAATTTAATGAAAGAAAAAAAAAATTGTATACAATTTTTTCGAAAACTATGGGTCAAATAAAAAAAAATTACTCTACAAAATCACACAAATATTATGTAGATTCACTGGTTTCCCACTTGAACATCGAGTTTTGTTTAACCCTATATAAAGGCGTTGTGAAAAAAAACCTACCATTGTGCCGTAATCATTTGAACTCAAACGGTAGCAGAAAAGAGGAGCAGAGACCAGAATAATTAATCGTTTGATAAAAGTGCCCTACGCACCATTAAGTGTAGATAAGGAAAAGTAGTAGTAATAGAACACGAATATTCAGATCAGACTCATTCATACGGTATGCAGATAAATAAATAAAAGTATTTAAGTCATTTAAATGATTGTGTAAACACGTTACCTCAAACTAGGTTTTTCGCGGGAGGAGGCGAGAGAGCTGAATGGCGATAAGGTCTCCTGGAAGGATCTTTAAAATCTCTAAAAAAAAAAAAAAAATTACACAGGTTCAAAGCTATTCTTATATTTTATAACCTCATCATTATTATATTTATATTTGAATAGTTTTCGTGTTCATGTTTTATATTAAATTACCATCTTATTAGAATGCGTAATAATACAAAAACTGTTAATGTTAAGTAATCCGTGAAAATCAGAAAATTACGTCTTGCATTATAAAATTTATGTAGAAATTACCTCCACCAATTTCGTTTTCGTGACAAAAGAGATTAAAATTTAAAGTGGCTTAGTGGATTAATAATTAGGAAAATAGGAAATTCACACGTTACTATGCAGATATATTTTTTATGACTAAAGAACTATCGTCCATTTTGCCCCAACACTTGGTATTATGTCGCACTACTTTCCCCAAGGACTTTGTATTTTGTAGAGAAGGGATAGTACTACTACTACTACTTTCCCTTATTCGCACCTAATGGTGCATAGGGCACTGCACTGACACAGCAAATGCAGTGCAGCGGCCCCCAGTTCAAAGTCAAGTCCGCGTCCCGTAGTTCTAACGCTAGCTGCCGACGGATTGTCAGCAGTGGTCGTCCAGGACGGAGGCCAAGAACCATATGAAAATGAAAGTTAGTAGATTATTGTTAATTTTTATTTTATTGATAGTACTTAATTTCCTCGTAAGATATTTATAGATATTTACGCGTTTCATTGTTGTATGGCCAAAATACTATTATTTTTATTATTTTCTACGTTAAGTTAAGTATCTTCTTATTTTTACTCAGAATAAGAGATCTCGAAGCGTTTGAGTATTGAGTCAATTTCCTAGCTCTTCTTTTGTAAAGCCCATTTAATTCCACTTAAGGTGCTCTCCTCTTTTCTCTCTTCTCTCTTGTACTTTTTATTCTAGGAAATTAACCTTTTCTCAATTGAACGCTTTGCTAACCGATAACCACCATTTTCATTGCCACAAAATCTTAGAGTATTTTTAGGAATATCTTACACATAGATTCATAGAGCAATTTTTGTGAGTTTTTATAAAAAAACCTCGATTTGAATTGACTAAGCCGATATTGTTGGGCCTATAAATTATCGTCGGAAAATTTGCATTGTTTGAAATTATTTAATTAATTCTGAACCCGAGAGTCAAAAAGCCTCATATTTAAAATCGTCGTATTTTAGGATACGCTTAAGTGATTTTATTTTCACACTTGATAAATACTGAAAACTAACGCTTAAAATTACTGGTTCAGTTTTTAAATCAACGAATAATTAACCTTTAACTAATATTAATCAAGGTATAATAATATTATGCCACAATTGAGAGATAATTTAATGTTCACACTGTACCCTTCGAACAAGAATTTACTCGAAGGGGCGATTCTAAAAATATACGCTTCTTAGGGTTAATTTCATAACACCACTTATTATCAAATTCCACCGTCGCAAGACTCCAGCACTTAGGCCAATACACGAAACGTGTAACAAAGATGTCTAGTGATGACGTATATTCTTATTGATGACGTAGTGGGTAACTAAACACCTCAGATACGCTACTTTTTTTCCAATATGGAATGTCACTGAAACACTTGTTCGAAGACTGTACCTCTTCGAAAAAGAAACTCAGAAAGGTGGCATTCCATACTACTACCGTGCCTAGTGTTGCCTAACTCTACGTCACTCATAAGTCATCAGTAGGCACCTACATCATCACTAGACATAACTTCACACGTTTTAAAGTGTGAGTGTATTGGTCTTATTGCTGGACGAAATTATTACGAAATTATTACGAAATTATTTTTCGAAGCTGTCCTTGATTTTTTACGATCATTTTTTGCAAATTGTTATCAAATACCATTTATTTAGTCAAATTAATAGTGCCCGAAATAAAACGCAATAAAAAAAAACATTTGATTAAGAATTTGTGTAATTTTATTTAATCTGAGGTTCTAATGAAAGCTCTTATGAGAAGAAAAAAAATTGTTTCAAGCCAGATTAAAAAGTCATATTAAACATTCGACTCCAAATATGATGTAGATTCACCAGTTTTCGGGTTGTACTACGAGTTTTGTTACTCCATGTCTTTCAAAATAAACAAAAGTCATGATATTTTTAATAATTATTTTAAGCCTTACATTTTTAAGTTATCATGTGTGTAAAAGGCTTAGGTAATATATTATTTTCACGTTATATTACATTATACCAAGTGGAGAATCCCGCCTAAACCATTGATCTTTGATTCTCCCACGTGTTCATATTGGGAGTGGGGAGAAGGGTTGGCACATGGGGTGTTAGGAAGGGTGTAAGAGTGAGTTGTGGCGTAGAGGATGTTCAGGAAGTCTGCAGTGGACCTCTGGTAATTTCCTGTGGACAAACGACGACGGTCCCTACTTGCAAATTTTGTAAACAGGCCTCAAATGCAAGATCATGTTTAAACCCGATTGATTGATGTACACATTTATGTAAAAATCTACCAACGTATTTGTAAGTTGTTTGTAAATATGTTTGATTTAATCTATCATGATTTAAAAATATTTACGGTTTTAAAAAGTTAACGTTTCTCGTAAGAAACATTATTTATATCTATTTTTTCAGTCATCACATAATAAACAGGAAGAGCAGAGCTTATTTAAATATCATTCCTACCTATATAATAAACGTACCATAAACATAAAAATGTACATTTATATTTCTAGTCTCTATATACCTAAATATAATATTTAGATCTACGTATTTAGCAGAAATACCAAAATAACCACGGAAGCTGGAATTAAATATACTTAATAAGAGTAAACGTGTTTGCGAGTTCGCAAAATCAATATTTATTTGAAAACTTTGTAGAAGAAAAGTATCGCTTAGTAATAAATTTGTGGTGTTGTTAAATTAAGACCAAATAAGAGATGTTGTTTATAAAATAACTTTCCAAAAATCTCTTTCAAAAGAAAGAAGCTTTTCAAGGTATTTATAATATCAATATTGTTGATTTGTTATGGACCTACTTTTGTTATATTATGGACTAAATTGTTGTAATAATATATTTCTCTGGATAGCGTAGTGTCTGTTTAATTTGTTGTAATTAAAGACACACCTACATATTTTTTTGTATAAAGACCAGATATTTATGGTAGCCTCATAGCATAGTGACAGCCGATTAGGCTATCGTGCATGAAGTCGCGGGTTCGATTTTCGTAGGGGATCAACATGAAATATTTATTTACATGTGATTTTCTCATTTATAATTCATGTTTGCTACCTTGGACTGGTACTGAAGTATATGACTGATCATCATACCTTCATGTAATAAAATGATGAATATACACTCTTCAAGATTCACTACACTTGGTGTACCCAATGCAGATAAGGGAGAGTAGCAATGGTAGTAATAGCACTATATTTTTTCGGAAATATTTATTTCGTTTAAAAACT
Source organism: Micrasema minimum (assembly GCA_022494985.1). Taxonomy (NCBI): domain Eukaryota; kingdom Metazoa; phylum Arthropoda; class Insecta; order Trichoptera; family Brachycentridae; genus Micrasema; species Micrasema minimum. Next base: position 48,568 of record JAGVSP010000997.1, read on the forward strand.
TAAATTTGAGAAATAAAATGTCTGCAAACAATATTTTGATGTATGTACGTTCGACGAGGGTAAAATCACAATGTTTGCCCAAGTGTTTATACTTACCTACTCCAATGTAAGAGAATTGTTGGAAAATGTGAAAGTTGGTTGAAATAATATACTGCTTTCAAGCAAAAACTTATTTATGAAATATTATCTATGTAATTTAGAAAACGATAGCGCTGATAGGAGTTTTTTTTCTCTCTTTCTGTGTGTACAATGTATCACTGCGCCAGTATTCACCTTTTCTATGATTTTTATTAACCTCTATTACCTACCGTCCCACATATTAGGTGTGTTCAAATGTGCTGAAGAACCCAATAAGTATAATGTTACAAATTTTTCTTTTGTATAATGATTATATAAACGATATCAATTTTCTGAAATTTGTCAGAGAGTAAATATAGACGCAGTTTAAATCAGTGTAATTTTTTATTTTTTCCATGATGTCATCGAGGAGGTAATATTAGTGTTTTTTTCATATTTTTTTAAATTTATTTTAAATTAAGATCATTAATAAGGCTTCCACAAAGTTAATATTATCAATGATTTTAATATTAGTGTTGCATTTTTTTTTCCGTACAAATTCCAAGTAGTAGGACTATACACAATACAAATTTTTAATTTTTACAAATATGCAGTATTTTTCGTTATTTCGGGTTTTTGACGTTAAATGGCCGAAACGTCGGAGAAGACAAAAACAATAACACGGGTGATATTTAATCCCAAAAAACAGAAAAGAAAATAGAAAATTAACCTTGTTTAAACAATCATTTGCCTTGAAGTATCATCTAGATATTTGTATCTCCTTTGACAATTTCAAAATTATTATATAAAAAAAAACAGCAAAGGCAATTTTTTCACAACAAAACACAATTATAAATTCTTCCTTTATATTTGTTCTGAAAACAATTATAAATTCTTTTTTTCTTTTTCTTCTTCTACGCCTTCACTAAGAGCAGCTTTTTCCTCTGCTAATGTCTTAAATCTATTCATCATCATCATTATACCATATCCGCTCCCTATGTGGAGCATATGGATTCCACAAACTGCCTCCAGGCCAAGCGATCGGCCGCAGATCAGCGTGCATCCTCCCAAGTCAAGTATATTACAATAATTTAAGTCAATTAAATAACAATAATTCCATATCTTCGGCTGTAAAATGGGCCCTAGTTACTTGTCTACAGAGATTCATATTACGAAAAAAATATTTAAATCATATTCCATATCTTCGGCTGTAAAATAATTACTTGTCTACAGAGATTCAGACATACGAATAAAATATAAGAATATTTTAAAATCTTGCTTCATAATCAATAAACAATTACTTTAATGTAAAACAAACTATGCGTGAAGAATTATCCATTTTGTAAACAAAGATAATTTTGCTAATTTCGTTACTAAAACTCAACATTTACCCATTAAATACATATTGATTACCGTCTGTTAACTCAATTTGAATTTAATTAAAACCGATTAATCCAAATTCCGATTCGGAAGAATTTGACATTTTTGAAGATTTAAGATAAATAATTAAAAACTTCTTAAAAAGGAAAAAAGGATCAAAATTTTTCTCTTTTTGTTTTGTATTCTTCTTCTTCTTTCGCCACGTTCGCTCCTATGTGGAGCATGTGGACATCGCTAGACAACACTAGATCCCTCCAGGAGACCCTGTTACCAGCCAGCTCTCTCGCCTCCTCCCACGTCAGGCCCGCATCCATCAGCTCCGCCGAATACAACCGTAGGATGGTCATCGACGGTCTGCCAGGACGGCGGGGTTATACAGGCGTAAAGAAGAGGCAGCTCTGGTTCAGGCTCTCCCGAGGCATCCGGAGTACATGCCCAAGCCAGGTCCATCGCCGCATCTTCACGACTCCAGTTATTGGAGGTTACTGCGTCCGTTCCCTAACTTCAGCGTTGGTTATGAAGTCAAACCACCCAATGACTAGAATCCTTCTTAGACACTTATTCTCAAAGCTTAACAAGCGAGCATTCTGAGCTTTGTGAGGTGCCAGGATTCGCATCCATAAAGGAGCACCGGCACAATAAAGGAATTAAAGAGTCGGCAGTTTGTTTTTAACGAGTATAAACTGGAATTCCAGATAGCACGCATCGTGTTGAAGGTTGCTCCAGCAATTCCGATTGCGAGTTCCTTGTGTGTGCTGCCTTCTTTAGTTGTATGAACGCCTAAGTATCTGAAGCTGTCAACCTTTTTGATCCTCTGCCCATTGTCGTAAAGGGGATAGTCAGGGTCAGGACATGACTTATTGCACATGAACTGGGTCTTTTTGGTATTTATATTAAGACCCAGGCGCGCGGAGTTCTCTTTTGATCATCATACTCTGATCATCTTACCTTCATGTAATATAATAATCAATATACACTACACTTGGTGTACCGATGTAGTCTCCTATGCCCCACCCCCATTGGGTGCGGATAAAGGAAAGTAGTAGTTGTAGCTCAAATTTGAATTCGGAATAATTTTTTATAATAATATATATAGAATAACTATCCTAAATTTTACGACAGTTTGGCTTTAATGTACAATAACTTTTAAACAGTTTAGCTTTATAGGGTTAAGGTTAAATATAAGAACTTATTCGATAGTAACATTTAGCTGGTTTATCCAGTTTCTCTTTAAATGGTACAATCTGAACGTTTAATTAAATTAAAAACAAACCGTATTAATTGTTCGTGTCTTTCTACAATACGTCCAGCTCGAATTTTCAGAGTAACGTAGCATGGGCAGTAAGCACTGAGTGAAAATTTTCCTGCGAGCACTCAGTAGGAAATTATTCCGCGGAAACCTTTTCTCCTTTCGTGAAATGAATGGGACCTTTAAAAATGAATGATCATTACCCCCCACTTAAGAAAAAGAGCAGAACGAGAAAGAATAAGGAACGTTTTTACGACTCAAACTGCTGTACTGGGATGCCAAAAAGATCATTGAATTCTTAACACTAAGGGAAACGTGGAACATCATTTAGGGGTGAAAATATATGAAAGAGTTTCTTGTTTCTCAGTTTTATAATAAACTAAAAAAAAATACAAAGTAGTTATAATACTTGTTAATATAATTTTTACTCTATCAAGTTACAAATTTGAACTTTTCGTCCATCAACTCTTGTGAAATCCAAACTTGGTTCTATTTTATTTTATTTTTTTTTTTTTTTAAGTGTTCTTTATTAAAAAAAATAAACATAACATTAGAAAAACAAAAATAATGCCGTCCCAATAAACCGCTAATTATTATACTAATTATGTAAATATTATTATGTTTAGTACTACAATGTGTTATGTATAATACCACAATGCCCTGACTTGACACGGACTATCTAGTGAGTCGGGGCCAGATCATTGGCATGGGTCTCTACTGATTGAGTCGCCGTCCCATTATTGTGATTATAATATTATATTGAAATGTAAATAAATAAAAAAAAAAAAAAAAATACATACATTTATTCTTTTTATTTCACATGTAAATAATAATTTCAATCTCAACAAAAAAAACCTGAGGTTCTTTCGATCCGAAACTCCACATGTATACGTTTGTAAGTAATTCATTTTAAATTAAATATCTTTGTGAATAATCATGTTATGAAAATAAAAATTATAAAAAAAATTGCTTTCTTTCCGAAAAGGAGTTTTAATACTCCCCAATAAAAGAGATATTATGTATGCAATTTTGATACAAAATTTTAACAATGAATCGAAATAAAATAAACCATATGAAATATTTTATGAATACTTACATAGCTCTTTACCTCTCCCTTACCAAGGTATCACACATTCAAACAAATATTTCATAGGGACCCCCATCGGGAATCGAACCTGCGACCTCATGCATGGCAGCTAAACGCCCTACCACCATGCCACGAGGCGGACTAAATTACTAAGTATTGGTTATGGCAATATGGCATGAAAAAAACCCATTAATCTTAAAGACCACCTAAAATAATTTGATTCTGGCTTTTATTTAAGGTTTACCTTTATCTTCTACTAATTGTTATTTATATCTCACACGCAGAATTTCCATAAATTTATTGAATGGCCGTCTTATGGCGAGATCTGTATGAATAATAGCACATAATATGTACCTAATCATTACATTTCCATGTACTATGGAAGATCGTAAATTTATATTGAAGGCAATTTGAAACGCGAGCCAATTTGAGTGGTTGGCTTTGTATGAAATTTCAATAATCCTTAATGGTATATTCGAACATTGGCACGCAATATCCATTGTTTGTAAAATAGATTGAATAATGCAATCGTAATATCCACTCATATGTTTATTGTTCTGTATTACAAGGGTGTATATAGCAAAGGTAACGATCAGTCAACATGAATTTCTAAGAAACCGAGGAGGGTAAATTAAAATTAAAGATGGAAAAATACGTAAATGTAAATAAATGATTTCAACCAATAAATAAAAACTTACTGGGTACGTTTCTGCATATCAAAATTCAATGTTTTTGTTGGCTTCCGGGAAAATTTGATTTATACAAGACGTTGCAGCTATATATAAAGCAATTTTGTGTAAAAATAACACTAAAAATGCTGCTAAAATATATGATACAATATTGCCCTAGTTAGCTCAGCTTAAATATATATGTAGCTTAATACTAGGACCATTCGTCTAGTTTAATACTATTTTTTATTGTAAAACGCCCTTAAGGAAATTTTTCACAATAATGGCGCTATGTAATTAAACCGACCATTCTTATTATATAATAAAACTATTTGTCGGCTAACATATTATAAATAAATACGACAAAACTACGGGATTTCAACCTGATTTGAATAGACGCCCAGGAGTTGGTGGTCGAGCCAGTTGTGGACTCCATAATATGTATACTCCACATCATAAAGAACGGACGTTGGAGTTACTATCGAATCTCTCCTTATGCAGAATTATACTTTTACTAAATTAGTTTAGCATCTTTTATTATTATTATTATTATTATATAATAGGCAGGCAGCTTTTGCTGGTGCGCCTATATCTCTTGTACTGCTTCTTGTCTGCCTTCTGCATCTAAACGGTTCTTGAACTGGTTGACCGTAGCGGAGTGAACAACTAGGCTTGGCAACTTGTTCCAGTCTGAAACCACCCTACTAGGAAGAAAGTTTTTCTTAGGGTTGAGGCGGAATTGGGGACGATAGAGCTTCCAGTTGTGGCCCCGTAGATTGGTGTTGGGATTCAGTTTATACATCTCGTGCAAGGGACAGTCATAGTAACCGTTTAGTATCTTGTAAGTTTCAATTAGATCCCCCTCTCTTCCGTCGCTCTTCCAATGATGTAAGTCCTAGTGCTATTAATCTACCGTGATATGGCATATTTTTCAATAATTTGGGGATTTTTGTAGCATATCTTTGGACTTTTTCCAGTAGTTCGATGTCTTTAATGAAGTAGGGACTCCATACTTGATATCCATATTCCAATAGTGGTCTTATATATGTCTTGTATATTTTAAGGAATGTTTCTGGATTAATGTTTTGGAATGCCTTTTTAATCAGATAAATGATGGACTTGGCTTTCTTAGCGATAGATGTGATATGAGCTTCCCACTTCAAATCCATTGAAATTATTATTGGCTTTAAACTTGGCTTTATAATTGGCTTTAAACGTGTTTTCACAATCGTTTATTTCAAATAAACACATTGCTCTTGAGTTTACAAATAAATAAAATGAGTCTCTCTTCCAGATCTTTTCATCTTCCTTAAACCCCTACAAGCTTCATTTGCCAAGTGGTAAAATATGCACATATCATTCTCCAAATCCCGTACATTAACATAGTAGAAACACAAGAATGTCTGCATGTTATTACACTGAGATTGTTTCTTATAAAACGAAATATCACACAAGCAAGCTTTGCTCCTTTAAGCTCCTTAGTACACGAGTTTCAACGTTATGCATATTTATCATTAAATATGTATATATCACTAATACCTAAGTACACAAAGCTTTGCACCACATTCCCTGCTTAAGTTTAATGATATGACATGCTTTATTAAAGTCTGGAAATAAAATTAATGTACTGAATTTATTTATGTGTTCCTATGTTTATGATTATTATTTTTATAAATTATTTGGATAATTTTTGTGAGAAATCGCCTCAAGGGCGCTGTACATTCGATATTCTTAGTTAATTCCATTCCCAATTTATGAATAAAGGATCTGAGACAACGATTATTAAGGAAAGGATCCTAAATCTATACATAGGTGAAGTACTGAAACCCAATTCGTCTTGCAGCTACAAAGCGCATGGACGGTTGGAATTTCAGCTTCACTTACGTACAAATTAAATTCAAACAATTTTACTAAAAAAACGCGATACTAATGAAATACTAATTCTACTGATAGCAGATAGAGTCTAGAATCCAGGTCATCTTGCAGCTACAGAGCGCATGGACTACTGGAACGCCAGCTTCCATCTGATATCAGTAATTGGGTTTAATGATTTTACGAATAAGTTTAGTAGTTATGAAAAATTGGGGCAGGATTATAATACATAATATATTTTATCCTAAGTATTCACTAAAGATGGCTTGAATTTACGGAGAGAGATTCTATTACAATTTGTCTTGCAGCTACCAAGCGCATGGACAATTAGAGTAATAGAGTCATATAAACAAAAATCTAATGGAATCAAGGTGAGTGGTTTACTGGTTAAATAGCAAAACAAACGATTTGATAAATAAAAAATAGATATATAAAAATAGGTAGAATCAACAAACAAAAAGTTGAACGGTTGTGGTAAAGAATGAGGATCAAATTAAAAATTAATTGTTTACCTAAATTCAGTGATATGTATTTCAAATCTGTGGAATTGATGTTGACAAAATATCTTGTATCTGGCTTACTAAAATAATTGGGTTCCTCCCGATTTTTTATTTTTTATTTTAAAAAAATTATTGAAAAATTACAATATCAAGGGAATTTTTATTTTTTTTTACGATATCATATGAATTTTTTAGTGCGGTTTGAAATAGCGTTTTTTCAAATCGCTCGCAAAATCCTTAATTTGGAGCGCATGCGGTGTGACGTCACAGCAATATAGGCGCTCACTTCGTAATGAATTTCACGCCTTTCATGGTGGACGGGTATGACGTCATTAACCAATAACGGGCGTTAAAAATCATTCGTATTTTCGTGTTTTTAAAACATAAATTTATAAATGAAAACAACATTTTTGATCATTTATATATCGTTGGAATTGTAAAAATATACAATATTTATAACGTTTTTAAGAATATTCGTGTTATCGGGAAGAACCCTATTACCCACAGATTGTACTGTATTTTTTTGTGTTTCTATGTTTATGATGTTGTCAAAACGTATTGTAATGTGTGAGAACAATATTTATTTATTTATTTTCTGTACATATACAGAACATTCACACCTGTGAATGTTACAGTTACAATGAACCAGTTACATATATACAGGTGAAAATGATATTTATTACAAAATTATTAAATATTTACAATAAAAAAATTGGCTCTATAATTATACAAAAAAAACTAAGAAGAAACAACTGTAAAAAAAAAAAAAATAAAATATATACATGCGTACATATTAAATAATACATATAAACAATAATCAATATTTTTACTATATTATTATGTATCTACTAATAATAATTCTAAACATGTGGTTCTAAAATAAGTTAGATTATTTACAAATAATCAATTTTATTACATTCAATTTTATTATACAACCTACACATGCGCAATAAGGGGTTAAAATATGCCATATTATTTTTAGTAAGTGCAACGAAAAATGTTTTATGGCGTCTTAACCGCGCATTCGGTACATTAATTTGTAATGAATCCATGCATTTTACAGTATCTAGATCACCATTAATAATTTTATGGAGGCATACCAGATCAGACAAACATCTCCTCGTTTTCAATACTTGTATATCTCGTAAAAAATATAAATCAAAAAACAAAAGTGAATTTTCTTTTTACCAAATTTTGGTACACAAGTAAATATTTAGTGGGTATTATGTTGAATTCAACAAGTGCTTTTATTAAGTGACTTAATATGGACCACTTGGCTTAGCGTAGTACTCCGAAAACTCATCTGTCGCTTAATCGCTTTAATCCCAGTGCAGTTCCGCTAGTCCCAGTACAGTTCTGGCGAGTCTCACTTCCTGTTAAAAATCCGCCCACGTTTGACCGGAAGTAGTGCGGACTAATCCGGTTTGTGGCGCTGTTTGGCCGCACACGTCATAAGATAGAGCAACGTACACAACATATTTACACAAGAATACACCACACCCATACAATCAAATAACTCAATCACTCCACGCAAAACATAATTATTACAATTAACCTAATTGTTAGAAATTAATATTATATATCATATTTAAAATAAGTGTATGTCTATTGGCTGTCCGTAAATAGATATAAATAAAAATAACAAGGTACTAGTTACAAAATGTAAAAAATAATATGAATAATGAAATTAATTAGAATTCAAATACGTTTTCCTGAAATTTCACATGAAAATAATTATATAGGCAAGTAATTATCTATACCAAAGAAAAACAATTTTGCAAGCAACTCGCAATTCTAAGTAAGTTTAGTTTAGATATTATTGATATCTCAACAGAGACAGAAACTCTGGAAACGAATGTGGGTTATCTAGGCGTTTACAGGGCTTATGACCTGTCATTGGCTGGGCTGTGGCCACTTGATGTATTACAACATTCCCCATTCCGCCCATCATCTGACAACCATGTATGACAAATTTTTGGAACTTGTATATACTCGTATGTTGAGTTAGTACAGAAGAATCCACACCATGCGAGTTGTGTTTTCGACAGATTTTAAATATTTTAAATATTCTTTCCCTATAGTGACATCTGTTGAGAATATAGTTAAGCATTTTTTGGCAATCTAACTTTATTGAATAATATCTGATATCAGCCCAGCATGGGTAAAATCCAGTAATTTGTCTACAAGTATTTGTATTCATTCAAAATGTTGTTGTTAAGTTTAGTTTAAATTGCCAAATCAAATGAAAATAAATAAAAAGGTAAAATGAGTTGAGAAGACAGCCTGAAAGGTAAAGGCTTTACTAATAGACATTTTACAACTTGCATACATTTCTTAATGACTAAATGGCGGACCATCTTGTCCGGTCAACCTTCTTAAAATGAAAAAAATAAACTAAATAACTACGAACAAGAATTAACCAAAAGGGGCACATCCATACAAATTTTCTAAAAAAATACTCTTCGTGACGTAGATGTCCAGTGATGACGTAGATGCCCATTGATGACGCAGTGAATGACGTAGTGGATAACTAGACACCTTGACACGGTATTTTTTTTCAATTATGGAATGTCACTTCCCTGAAATTCTTGTACGAAGGGACGAAATAAATGAAAAAAAAAAAGAAATCTTAAATTACTTAAAATTGTAACATACGTCAACCTTTCTCATGACAGTTTGACTCGGAGGCTTTCAGAATCACGTATCGCTTTAGATTATACCGGATAAGGGTTTCATGAATATTGCACTTACAGGATTCCCCTTCCAGCCCCTAAATATCGGAGAACCAAGTAAATACGTCATTAAATAGTTTTAATTAATGTCAGAAGGGCTGGTTTTTTAAATAGTCAATCAAAATTGTTAATCGTTCAAGACTCTTTGGTGTTTAATAAAATAATTTTTATTTAATTAGCTTTAGTTTTCTGAGCCAATATTCTACTTTTTTCTTCTGAGTTCTGGAAAACTAAACTACGTTTTTTATTATTAGTCATTCATACTATTAAATGCCTTCCTACCTTCATGAAACAAATTATTTTGATTAACTGTACTTGATTTACCAACACAGCGCCCTATAAACTAATGTGTGCAGATAAGGGAGAGAAGAAGAAGTATACTATTGAATATTTAAAATAAAAATTATGCATATCTTCACCAGAAAGCTAAAATCTGTAAACATAAAATAAGTTCGTGGCAAACAAAGTTTTAAAGTTTTATTATTACTATTACTTCTTCTTTTTATCCGCACCCAATGGTGCATAGGGCACTGCATTGGTAAACCAAGTTCTGTGAATTTTGATCATTTGTTACATGAAGGCAAGATGATCAGTCTTACGCTGCAGCGCCAGTATAGGTACAGAATCGTATTTGATTTCCTAAATGATGTTTATAAAACCGACCCCTCGGAGTACAAATGTACTGCCTCGCAAATAAGTCAGCGTTATTGCAAAATATCTTTTGTTTGGTTTGTTCAACCCTTCTGTAAAGTCAAACATTAGGAAACCGAACAATAGTTTTAAGGTTTATTCATATTTGTAAAGGCAACTGCAAATTATTAATTATAAGGGTCCTAGATTGTATTGAAGTCAGTTTAGATTTTCAACAATAGGAAAAATATTGTCTCAGTAATAATACTACGTAAATATACCATGAAAGAAGATAGCGAAAGAAGAGAAGATTTTTTTTAACATTTATAATTTGTAATTCCTCGCTCAATGCATTCTCGTACAGTTTACAGTACAAGTTTGCAGTTTGAACATTGGCAGATATGGATATCAAATACTAGGTGAAATGGGGAATGTTGTAATATATCAAGTGGCCACTTAACTCAGCCAATGTCAGGTCATAAGCCCTGTAAACGCCTAGATATCCATGTTCCCTTCCAAATTTCTCGTCTCTGTTGAGATGTCAAATTATAATTATTAGCCCGTAATGGGTGAAATCCAGTTTTTGTCTACAAGTATTTGGACACACTCAAAATGTTGTTTATAAAAATTAGCTGGTAAAAGTTATAAGCTTAACAAATTAAAGATTCATCTTCAGGCGTTTCATAGTAGGTGATATAATTCGGTAAGAATCTCACTTGCAATCATAAAGGTTTCTGCTGAAATGCTTAGCAATTTTCACAATGGATGACAGAGAGTGTTCACATGTGAAGCGTCGCGCCATTTTTACTGTATATTGGCAGATATGGATATCAAATACTAGGTGAAATGGGGAATGTTGTAATACATCAAGTGGCCACTTAACCCAGCCAATGTCAGGTCATAACCCCTGTAAACGGCTAGATATCCATATTCCCTTCCAAATTTCTCGTCTCTGTTGAGATGTCAAATTGTAAAATAGTAGAGAATTAAAGCTCTCAAAATACTAAGTATTTTTTTTTTGTTGGTACAGTTTTTTTAATGAAACATAAAAAATCATGTTCTAGTATTTTGACGACTTAAAATATTTTATTTAAAAACCTTTCTCGCATAAAATTTCTTAGCTCTGTACTCGTAATAAAGAAATTCACGTACCTTAGAGAAATTTTCTCCGCTATACAAAAGGAATATGATGTGTCTTTATAAAAGTTGTCTTAAAATATTCATCGGAACCCGTGCCGAGCGAGAGATAGTGAAAGCCTTAAGGCTCGCCGAGACACTCGCTAACAATGAGTGAAGTAACATAACGTTGAGAGGAAGGTTCAGTGTGTGTAAACATCTTAACAAGAGGTAAAATATAAAAAGGTTGATGAAGACGGTTTGATAAAATAATCATCTTCATCCCCGCGAAAGGTATTTTGCATATGAATTCGTAAACACCACGATTTTTTGTGAAATTTTGAAATCACAGCCAGGGGAAGCTTTTAGGCAAAAAATGTTGCATTTGATAAGCTGATTAAGTAGCCACCAGCTTTTTTATTCCTGTATCGTTCATTCATCTCCATCTGCTCCCTATATGGAGCAAAGGATTCCATAATCTGTTGTGCGATTGGCCATTAATTCCAGACGGTTTCACGTCCAGTAGTTTTAATGTAAACTGCCAATAAAATAGAGACTAATTTGTCTTAAAATAGGCCAGCGCTGTTAAGGTTTTAAGAAGACATCTCGTAATCAGTAGACTACCATGTCCATTACCTCTTCTCTGTATTTTGAAAAAAAGGGAAATCATCACACAACGAATACAGAAAAAAACAATTCTTTTTAGCAATGAAACGATAGGTTTATTGACTGTTATGACAAAAAATGTCCGTCAAACAACACAAAAATGGTTTTTTTATGCTTTATCAGTTTACCTTCTTATCTCAAAGGAATGGTAGATAACTGACAGATGACGTAATCATCTTCCAAAATTTTCTTTTTAAATCACTTCGTAAAACCGTATTATTTATTAATCGACTAATGTAAAATGGCATTTTTAGTAAACCCTAATTTGACAAATAGGGCTTTTTTCGACTATTTCATACATAAATAATAAATCACATTATTAATTATGTTTAAATAGAAAATACCTACGTAAAAAGTGGATGAATTTTTAAATTTTATTTATTACATGTATTTTTCTCGAAGGGAATCGAAGGGAATTTTAAAAAATCATGGGTGTTGTTAACTTTATCCTCCTAAGTCAGGTCCACGCCCTGCAGCTATGACGCAAACTGCCGACGAATTGTCAACAGTGGACGTCCAGAACCTAATGCCTTGTAAAAAAAAGGAAACATACTTAGTATATGGCCTAGCTAGCCGAAACGCCTTAGCCGGATGACAGTAGATACCAAGGGACGCTGCGTTCGTTACCTTACTTCTGTGTTTCTTACAAAATCCAACCACCGACAACTAATATTCTTCTAAGACACCTATTCTCAAAATTTTGAAGTCTGCTCTTTGGACCCTGGTGAAGTGCCATGATACGCAGCCATATAGGTTTTTTTCATGCTTGGGTGTATTGTAATGTTGTGACCCAATGGTCCCTAAGATCCTCCCCTAAAGGTCTTATCCTAAGGTCTCTTAAAAATAAAAAAAATGTGAATTGGTACCAACCGGATATCTTTAGGTGTATCAATGTTTTAGACATGAACACAAAATTTTAAAATAATTTTACAAGCTGTCGATTTACATATGATAAATTAAATGAAAATCCTTGATATCATTTTTAAAAATATCATGACCTATTTTGTACAACCGGCAAAGGTTAATTAACTTTTCCAGTAGACATATTATTCGGAAATTTTAAAACGTAAATAACAAATATAACGGATTAATTAAAATACTCCAACACTGAATGCCTTCGGGTTTTTGGGAATATTTTTGATTTGGTTGACGGTAATGTTCGGAAATTTTGTAGATATTGTTGTATATGCATGAATAAGCATATATTCATTTTTCAAGCTATTGGTTGTCTTCGTGAAATTTATTTTTTAATTTTTCTTTTTTGTTGATTAAATTTTGAATTGTTAAATTGTAACTCTTGTTTTCTCTCTGTTTCAGGTAAGAAACTGATAACCTACGCGAACGTTTGAAGATCCCGGAGCATATAATATTACCTTAGAAGTTGGTGAGTTTTTTAGATTTATTTTTAAAGAAAACAGAGTACGCATCTAATTAAAAAGAAGTATTCAAGATCTTTCGACATACTACTATTTCTACCTTCCCTTATCCGCCCCCAATGGTGCATAGGGCACTGCATCGGTACACCAAGTGCAGTGAATATTGATCAATGTGTACCATTTTATTTTATATTAAGCATTAATATTAACCATTTTCTTACATACGCTTAAGTACTAGTTCAAGGTATCACACATGAAATATTAATATGATGTAAATAAATATTTCATGTTGACCCCCTACGGGAATCGAACCCGCAACCTCATGCACCTATTTTGTTTGTTTGTTTGTACATTTTTATTTGGCTATTAAAAATTTCTTACAGCTAATTTAATACAATTTTATTTCGTCTAAATATTTATAAATAATCACAGAGATAATGTTTCTAAGTTTTTTTTTTTTACTGATTTCAAATATCTTAATTTGTGAACAATTTGAAAAATAAAAATGCACAACGTTGTGTTATCTTATTATTTTGTGAAGACCTATTTAGAAAAATCTATTTAAGCAAGCCACAGATGATTTTTTAGTGGATTTTACTTTTTAAAAAAGCCTTAGTCTCAAAAGACCTAAATCACCAAAATATATAAAATAATTCATCTTTTTCGGACTGTGAAACACTGTAATATAAAAAGTGAATTAATCAGCAGAATTCTTTAAAGTTAAAAGTGTACAAGACACGAAAAAGCATTAGGAAAATTAATTCTTTAGTCTTTTCAGGATACGAAATAAGTCGTTTCGACTAATTACAGAGAGAGTATTTTATATGAGGAAATTCTCAGTAAGATTAAGACTCTGTAAATGGGTCTCTAAATGCATCTGGTACAGTGGTTCATAGTTCTTTGGAACAGAGAAATCTGGGATTTTGCTTTAACTATGAAACGGTAACTATAGTTTAATTTAAATAGGATGAGAGATTTCTAAAGACCTAATGAGTAGAAATTTTATATAAGTGAAAATTTTAAGTACCGGTCGATAAGTCGAAATTGGTTTTCATAATGAATATGCAAATTTTATTTTAAATTGAAACATTTTCTCCTTTAAAATCTAGATAACTTTAGTCAAATGAGTTTAATTCTTCGAACAAGAATTTTAGAGAAGTGATATTCCATAATAAATGAAAAATACTATCGTGTTTGAGGAGTCTAGTTACCCACTACGTCACTCACAACGTTATCAATAGGCATCTACGTCATCACTAGACATCTACGTCACACGTTTTAAAGTGTGAGTGTTTTGGCCTAAGCGCTGGAGTCTTTGGACGGTGGAATTTGATAATAAGTGGTGTTATGAAATTAACCTAGTGAATTCTTGTTCGAAGGCCTAAAATTGATCTTTGGTCAAATAAAAATGGTAAAGTTAATATGGTTTGCCTACGATCAACAACTAGGCCCTGTGCTATAAAATTTTCAGAATACTAAGAAATTCTGGATTTTATTTTCGTATTTAACTGAAAAACGTCAATTTTTTTTTTGTGTTATAATAGTTAATTGCTTATGTGCCCTAATGATGGCCATAAATTTTTTTTAAAAACTCATGTTTTTTACTAACCTTTTGAAGTTAATAAAAAATATTTAAAAAAACATGAAAAAATTATATTTTTAATTCAACATTTTGGGTCGTGTTCTTAACTTCTGTGTACTTAACTTCAATGTCAATGCATACTTACTTAACTTCAATATCAATGCATAGATTGAGCTTTCAACTCGCTGGTGGATGATTCTCGATTCGTAGCATATATACAAAAATCGAAAATGTTACCTGGTGTGGATATTCGCTAATGTTGTAGTACCTAATTCGGAATGTTGTAGTACCTACATAAAGTGGCCACTTAACCCAGCCAATGACAGGTCAAAAGCCCTGTAAACGCTCGAATATCAATATTCCTGAAATAATTCTACCTCATCTCTGTAGGGACATAAAATAAAATATATTTTTAATTGTTTACAGTTACTTAATATTACCCATGCGTAATGTATTATAGTAAGTACCTACTTACTTATAAAATCTTACTCTCTGTATCCCATCTTCCTGTTGAGACGTATCAGGATAGTGCTACAAAAGGATCGTCGTGTCCTTGTGACACGGTGCTCTAGAAATCTAAATGACATATTTTCTTCCTGTAAATTATTTGAAATGGGTACAGATTGATAGACTTACCAAAATTGATAATATTCTACTTGGATTTTTTGGAAGAGCTGCAGTCCTTGGTCACAAAGGTTTACGATGTGTGCAAGGAGAGTGATTTGTTAATGAATGTGGAAAAGTCAAATGTGATGGTTTTGGAAAGAAATGCGAATATGAATGTAAGTAAGATTATAGTAAATGGAGACAGATGAAAGCAAGTTGAAGAATTTGTATATTTGGGAAGTATGTTTACAAGAGACGGAAATGTGGATAAGGATTAGTGCCGGAAACAGAGTTAATGGTGCCTTAAAATCGATAGTGGCAAATTAGAACTTATCGAAAGAAGCAAAATTCGCAGTACACAACGGAGTTCTGGTACCAACCCTTATGTATGGTAGTGAAGCGTGGTGTTGGAAAAAGAAGGATGAAAGTAAACTTAATGCTGTTGAAATGCGATCTCTCAGGCGAATGTGTGGAAAGACTGTGTACAAATGTCGAAATTAGAGCAGAGTGCAAGGCTGAGATAAGCATTATCGACAAAATTAAAAAAGGGCTTTTACGATGGTTTGGTCATGTGGAGCGAATGAGTGATGAAAGAACGGCTAAAAGAAGTTAAAATGCAAGTGTGCCGGGAAATAGAAGCCGAGGAAGGCCGAAAAAGACATGGCATGACCAAGTACGACAAGTACTTGAAAGTGGACATGTGAAAAGTCGTAATAATCGGCGTATGTGCATGAGAAGATGTATGAATGTAGAGGAAGCAAAGGAAGTATGTCAGGACAGAGTGGTATGGCGTTTTATCCTCTCTGCCTACCCCTACGGGCCAATGGTGTGATGGTAAGTTAGTTAGTTAGGTCTTTTTTTTCGTGTGTAGGTTTCCTCCTTTAAATGTTAAATAATTGTGCTCTGTGTTTTGATAGAAAATGCATCATATCAATGACTTATTACTGTGTTAGCTGTAAAAAGGAAAAAATTGAAGATGCGGCATTAATCAGAATAAAATAAATAATCACAAAATTATCAGCGCAAACCGTTTATAAATCTCATAATTAATAACAGAGATGCAAACATTTTAAGTTTGATTTTTATAAAGATTTTGTATGATATAGTCCAGCGTTTCCCAACCTTTTTCAGTCGCGGACCCCTAGGAAATCAAGCACAATTTTCAAGGACCCCTTTAGTAAAAAAAAAACAGCAATAAATTTTGGGACCATTTACTTTATAATAGTACCTACTACAAATACAAAATTAAAAAAAAATAATAAAAATACGTTAATAATTAACGCACAACAGCAACACCAACACGGTTAATAGGGTCTTATCTTAAAATTAATTTATTCGCTAATATAAAAATATCCTGACTAGACTCTATTAATGTGAAGTCTATAAGCCTATAAGTGGACGTTATTTTTAGAAATTAATATAAATGTATGTCTGTTGGCTGTCCATAAAAAAAATATTTTTTAAAAAAAAGTTGTCAAATGGTCCAGAGATGTGACTGCGGACCCCCATACATATATTCGCGGACCCCCAGGGGTCCGCGGACTACATGTTTGGGTAACACTGATATAGTCTAAAGGCGATCGGTGGGGTATGGGGAATAGAAACTAAAAATGATTGTATCTCGCTTATTAATTATTCGATTGACAAACGGATTGCATTGATAGTTTCGAAATTCATTGCTCAATTTTTTTGCATTCACAAAAAATTTTGGTTTTCAAGCCCATTATTAACGTCTTCGCAAAATATCTTCATATCTCGTTTATAGACATCCTCAAAGCGCAATAACTGATTTAATTGTGTTTTTTTTTCGAGATACATGGCGTTTTTTGGTATTCTGCCTTTTTGGCATTTGGTATTATATTGACACATATACACAATCTCAAATTAAAGGCGAAAATATGTCTTGTAGTAGTATGAGCTTTAAATTAGGGCCAGCTCCTTGAGCAGGTTGAGGTGAATGTGTTTATGACAATCTTAGACCCGAGACAGTGATATAGGCAATGAAAGCATTTGGTCGCGTATTTAACTTTCTTTTCTTCCGCTTTTCCAGTTAAAACTGAATCTATTTAATTTTGCAATTTGCTTTAAAAAATCGGTAGAGTTGTGCTGGACTGAAGAAAGACCTTTGAAACAGTCTAGAGAAAGGCTGGGGCTTTCACTGTACTAGTATGTTTACATACGTCGTAATATTTTGAGTTATAATCGCGTTTGCCTTTTTTGTGAACCTCTTTTCAAATAAAATTTTAATTTGTTTCATTATATCTACTCCTTCACAAGACTCTCTTGAATCATTATTATGACCCCTCGAATTTAATTTTGAAACATCTTTACTTAAGAGATATTTATTATCATATTCAGACTTCGCATTTCATTCTGTGCGATATCAAAGATTCATGTTTATATAGGTTCAAAGACTCCAAAAAGGCTCAAATCTGAAATGAAATTGACTTCTGCAATTGTAAAAGTTTTTCGACAACCCGTTAAACTTGTGAGAGATTAATAATAACTTTTTGATACTGAATTCAATGCCCAGAGCATGAAAATCGAAAGTCAAAATTTCGTTTTTTTTCGTTTTTTTACCTTCATGTAGATGGTAATACGTTGGGCTACCATTCATGAGGTTCTTGGTTCCACTCATGATGGTGTCAGTAAGAAATATTTATTTAAATGCTGTCTCTTATATTAATATTACATTTGATACCCCCAGACTGATTTCATTCTGGTCATTTCGCGCTTCGCTGCACTTTGTGTACCTAAATTCATTGCCATATACTCCATTAAATGAAGTGAAGAGTTACGATGATGTCCTTGGTCTAAAATATCTTTACAATTTGACATCTCATCAGAGACGAGAAATTTGGAAGGGAATATGGATATCTAGGCGTTTACAGGGCTTATGACCTGTCATTAGTCTGGGTTAAGTGACCACTTGATGTATTACAACATTCCCTATTTTACCTAGTATTTGATATCCATATCTGCCGATATACAATAAAATGGCGTGACGCTTCACATGTGAACACTCTCTGTCATCCATTGAGAAAATTGCTAAGCATTTTAGCAGAAACCTTTATTCCCTTCCAAATTTCTCGTCTCTGTTGAGATGTCAACTTGTAATTATTAGCCCGTAATGGGTGAAATCCAGTTTTTGTCACAAGTATTTGGACACATTCAAAATGTTGTTTTTTAATATCTTTGTTTATTTAACATCTTATTTATTTCGAGAATTTATTATTTTAAACTTTGTGCTTCAGGCCCAGTGCCTCAAATAAAGGACTTTGCTTTTCCTTATGAAGGGCAAAACAAAAATTCAATAAGCGGAACAATTTCCTCGGAATAAATACTTTGTTATTTTCGGGAATGGAATTTAATAATTTTTGGCTCAACTTCCAAAGTTTCTCAAATATTTTCATGTAATTACCACTCTGAATAGCTGATCAAAGTCTTGTTATACACGGTCGTCGGTTTATTCCTTTTTGAGATTAGCTCATTTTAGAAATGTTTCCATTAATTTCACCAGCTCCACCTTTTTCTGACAATTCACTTTGCTTTTTTGTTTCTTTTATTAATTTTGAATGCGCCTTTCCTGGCATTTTGCTATTTGCTGTTCCATTTGTAAGCTTATTACTCTGTTCGAGTTACACTGGCCGATTGTCAATTTGAAAATATTTAATGTTCGCGAACAAACTTCAGCTATTTTGTCCTCTTCACTAATAGACCCCATTTAACACGTTTTTTGAGCTTAGTGGGGGTACATATTTTAATTTCTTATTTTTTGCATCCTCGCTACCTACCTATGCACAGTGATTAATTAATCATAAAATTTGAAATCTATAAAATTAAGCCCTTATACTCAGCTATATCAATAGTAGATTGGCAATTTAGGGTGTTGATTTCAGTTAATTTCTATATTGATACATAAATAATCTCTTAAGCTAATTCAACATTGCTAAACAAGCGTTATTTCTGTACATTAAACCTATTTATAAATTAAAAATCACACTCCAGCTTTATTGTACGCATCATGCGATATTTTTAATGGGGTCACTTCATTTAAACCTTCACATCATCCATTCTGCAAATAAAATTTATATCGCCCTAAATCACTAAAAGCCCTGCGGGGACGGCGTGTTTTTTTTTTTAAATTCAAAGTCATAAGGATGAAAATGCTTTACCCCAAATTAATCAACCTGCCCCCATTCCCGAGGCATGTATTTACACGTGTTCAAGGGATTATAGCATTAGAGAAGGAATAAAAAATTTGATTTTTTTTTCAAAATGGCTTAAAAGTGCCGTTAATTTGGTTACATTATATTTAAATCTCCCTTGACACCGGGTTGAATTTTTGATTAAGTGAACAGCATATTTAGATGTTTGTTTGAGAATATTTTTCCCTGAGGGGTTGCCTATTGGTTGAATTTGTGCCTTGCTCGTTATATGGTTATTCTCACTTGAATTTACGTAGTTTTATGCCGCTTATCAAAAATTAATCAACCCTTCCCAAATCAAAATAATGTTTATTTTAACTAGATTGCATTAAACCGGTTGTTTGTGTGTGATTAACTAGAGATGTCTTTTTTTGAATATTTATTTTAATTCGGTATTTTGTTTAAACAATTGTTAACCAAATGTACAATCATCTTATTTAAAATATGTTTAATTTTTAAATAATGTGATACCTATATCGATCAACAATAATTTGATTACAAGATTCTATCCATTGATTTTTCCTATATATTTTTTTCTTTAATGAAAAATACGTAGCCGGTTCAGTTCAGTGCAGCGTTTATTTATCAAAAATATTATTACAACTTGTAACATTTAACAATGTACACATTTAAAAATAATCTAAACTCAATGAAACATATTAAAACATGAGTCAAACAAAAAAGTTACAAGACAATTATTTTTAGCATATTTCGGAAAAAAAAGTTTTTAAATGATAATAATGAATTTCCTGTTCTGAGATAATTATCCCTGTAACAATTTTCTGAAGCAGGCTCTTCAATCGGAAAAAATATAATTGTCCGTCGTCCTTTTTTAAGATGTACGCTTACCGTTTAAAACACTTAATATTTGATTATTCATCACAAAATAAAAGAAAGTAAATGGTTGGTTTGTGTTTTTTCACAAAGGTGAACGATTCTCACTTCCGCTTCCGTTGGGATATGGGTCAACAGCCCTAAAGCTATTTCACCCCGCCCCGTAAATGCCTCCTCCTGAGTTATGTTATATTTCAAAACCAAGGGGTAGTGAAACTATTTTAGTATCTCCTGAACCTTAAAAGATTATTGTATGCTACTAGTACTACTATTCTTCCTCATTCACGCTCAATGGTGCATAGGGCGCTGCATTAGGACACCAATTGCACTAAATCTTGATAATTTGTTACACGAAGACAAGATGATCAGTCTAATGCTTTAGTATCAGTCCAAGGTATCACATAATATCTTCTTCTTCTTCTTTTGCCTCGTTCACTCCTATGTGGAGCATGTGGACATCACTAAATCCTCCAGGGGACCCTGTCACCAGCCAGACTTTCTCGCCTCCTCCCACGTCAGGCCCGCATCCATCAGCTCCGCCGAAATACAACCGTAGGATGGTCATCGAAAAAATTGCCAGACGGCGGGATCCTGCAGGACGTAAAGAAGACTTTGTAGCTCGGGTTCAGGATTATACCGAGGCAAATCCGGAGTAGCAATGCCCAAGCCAGGTCCATTTCCGCATCCAATTTCCAATTTTAATGATTCCCCACCCTTTTGGTGAAAAGAACTAAAAATAATCAAAACAATTTTTCCTCTCGGAATTAGACTTGACCCCCTCTTCCACACAACCCGCCCATCGGTCCACCAACTATCCCAGTCGGGAGACTAGAGAAAACAAAATGCTCTAAAAATAATATGTGAGGTTAAATCCTCAAAATCTCAAATTACGTCATCCATTCGTACCCTGAGGCTGGGATGTTGAACCAGAGTGAAACACTGCTTTGTTAGATACAATAAATATATTTCAATAAAATAGTCACAGAGTTAATAAAAATATAATAATCCATACAAGTATACTCTCTCGCCGTGCGATTTAAGCAGCTCAGACGCAAACCAATAAAATATTTGGCGGGTTTCCACCTTTATAAACAAACTAAAGAAACCTAATTTAGTTGCAACAAAGAATAAAATTAATTGAAAATTTACTGATTTTAATTTCTCTGAACTTCCCTTACAACATGGAGGATATTGTAGTATGGGAGATTTTCTGCTAAGTTGATAAATAATGCGTCATGGCGCAATCCACAATTTATTCTAGCGACAAACATATTGGGCAAACATTAACACTCCTAAGGAATGCAAAACAATTATTAAATTATTCTTAATGATGATTTTCAATTTGAACATGATGACATGGACGGACCAAAGCTAAAGACCGTTGACATTTCATTACATTCGGTGGTAAAAAACATGATGACAATCTTCAATATCTTCCCGCCTTCTTCCGTGGACTTGGATGGGCGCGTGGCCTAGGCGCCGCCCTCAGCGCAGCTGCACCTTCGCGAGCCTCCTTTGCGTCATCCTTTTGTCTGGCTATACCGGGGGGTCCATCGTTGAAACAGCGGACATGTTGTGCTCGTGGCGATGATCACGGCACTTCCGTCGGGGGGTATATCTCCCAGTCATCGACTGCGAATTTTACTCCGCGATATTTTTCATACCATCCAACCCTCACATTCCTCGTGGCGGAGTAATACCGTCAACCTCTCACGGGAATTGCCATCAAAATTATAAAATGGTACACAAAAATTCTTTTGCATCACAAGAACTCAAAATGGTGGTGGTTGTGTGAATTAATAAAATAAAATCAAAAGGTGAAAATAGAAATAATAAAAGAAAGGATTCCTGCAGAATGAATAACGCAATCAGTAACGGAATTTAGATTTCTGTGTGTAGCTAATTACGGGTAATAGGATTCGTGACTTACATCGTATGATGAATCCTTTCATTTAGCGTGCTGGTATAAAATAAATGTTTTGACGCTTCGTGACCGCCATCTTGTCCGTTCGTCTAAACGCTCCAGACTAAAAGGTGCTTGGCAAATTGGTGTTGCCAGCGCTTGCAAGCTATCGACCGAAAAAAAAATAGGTACTGTGTTTGAGTAAATTTGAAGTACTTATCTAATGCGCATTCGCGCTGTGACGCTGAATTATAACGTCACAGTACCCTCCTTCTCCTGAGAGAACGAAAAGAATTTAATGGCTCTTCAACAGAGTTGACTAGGATAAGAGTGATTCGAACAAAAATCTAATGCACAGAAATCTGATCAATGCCGCCATGGATTGCGCCATTCATTTCAGGTGGGTAGTTCAGTGCGGATATTAGGCAGTGATCTTAGACCTGAAACATATAAATCCTGAAAGCAAACAAACAAAAAGCAAACATGGCTACTTATGGGTTAACTCTATGTATTTACTCATATATAACTGTACTATATAGTGCTATAGTTTTCACGCTTATGCGTTCGAAGATTGCGATTGCCTTGGTGACAATTTTTTTTTTTTAAAAAAAAAACATGACACAGATCTTCCCAGCATTTAGCAGCACACCTAAATTAAATAAAAATAAAAACTGATCGATCCAGTGATCGTTTTATGCATTTCATAAGGCTCGCTTATCCAAATGCGGTGTAGAACAATAAAATCAGATGTATTCTTGAATGGAGTCACTTCCGTGAATCTTTATGTTAGATACAAGTTACTCTGCGCTTAAAACTACTATTATTTTTCCTCGCGTATGCGCTCGCCCATAATGGTAACAGGCTGTTCTCGATTGCATTCGTCTCGCTTCTGGTGTCTGTAAAAAAAAAAATCAACTCATTCTGTGTCTCTACTTAATCGTAGACTCCTCCAATATATTGACCTAGAAAGCAGGCACAGATCAAAATTTGGGAACAACTTTTCTCTAACCAAATCATGCGTTCTCAATACAGAAAACTAACTCTCCTCCGCTCGTCAGCTTCAGAGACTTACTAACTTCATCCTGCCTCGTTATATTCAAACAATTAACGAGACCCTAAGACACCGTATACTGTGTTTAACCTCTCCTAGGTTGAAAATAACTTTCCCTTTCCCCTTCAACAGGAATAAAAGTGAATCCCTCACCATCCTAGATAATGCGACTATCACCTGAATAAACCTTTCAGGTTCCATTCCGTCAACTTCTCTAGTAGTTAACCTAATACTTATTATAACTAATATTTGCATTTTTATTTTACATGCTGCCTTGTGGCAAACCAACTTACCATAATGTCTTATGTGCCACTCCCTATTCCTAAGAATTAACATTTAACATTCCTAACTATATGCACAAGGCCTAATATATTGACATATACAAATTTTTACAAGTGACAGCTCCGAGAGATAACAGATTTTGGTGACTTAAATTTTCACATTGATCATGACTTGAACTCGCAGACTGGATTCGCTTAGCTATTACGCCTCCGTTCTGATGTTCAAGACCGGATCCCATGCGAATTCCTTCCTTAAACTTGAGGTTAGAGAAGTCACGTAAACCTCCATTCTCGGTGTTTCCGTAGTTGGCTTCTAACTGTATAGGCGGATAACTTCACTAAATAACACCGGCTCTAACTTAAAACTACTTAAAACTTCTAATTATTACTATCAAATACGATTTGTTGATCATATTGTCAACGAAACAAGCTAAATAATAATGTTTATTTGCATGTCGAGTGAAATGCTTTGATTAAACAGTAATCTGCTTCGAGCTGTCAAAATGAAACTACAACAGCGCCATCTGTTGACGGAATGTCAAAGACCTAAGGTAAACAAATATTGTCAACAGACAATACGGAATGACATTATCAGCTGACCACTGTTTACCAGCTGTCAGCCTTCTGTCACCTGACAGCTAGGTTATGCTTCTGCCTTAACGATATGCCGGATATGAAAATTTCCAGCCACTTTCCCATCCATTCCAGTTAGCGTGTAAATAAGAGGCGATATGACTTTTTTTTACTATGGATTTTACATACTTGGGGGCTAGTTTGGCACTAAAAAAATCAACACTCTTTGAATACGGAAAATTCACTCTCCAGACTATTTGTCCGACTCGATAAATTACCTCTTTCCGGCCTGAATTATAGTGCTTCGCGTTCCTCTTATATGCTTCAAACAAATTTTGTTGGACAGAAGTGTAGATTCCGTCTAAATCCGCAAGTTTCTCTACATATTGTTCCGTGTTGTCTAGTTGTACGTCCGAGAATTCTAAAGCTCTCTCACTCTGTGGATAATGCAACGTACCATGCATGATTTGCTCTCTACCATGAAAATAAAAAAAAGGGTGTCTGCAGGGTGGACAAATTCACTGTATTATTTATAGCATTCGTCACCAAAGGTAGCGTCTTACACCAGTTTCTATGTTCATTATCTACCTGGATAGCTACGGCCGTTACTACCGTTTTGTGATAGCGTTCTACTACGTTGCTCTGGGGCGTGTATAGTGCATTAAAAAATAAATTAGGTATTCCATATTTGTCTACTAATTCACGGAATTTTTTAGACGTAAATTGCGTACCATTATCGGTAATAATAGTGCTTGGAACGCCGTGTGTTTTAGAAACACATCGATTTCTAAATGTTTTATAACTAAATCTGCTGAAGATTTCTTTATGGGAAAAAGCCATAGAAATTTTGAAAAGACGTCCAAAACGGAAAAAATGTAAATATACCCTGACAATGACCGTGGGAACGGCCCCATAAGGTCGATGGATAGACATTGCATGGGTCTACTTACTCTTTTAGGATTGGTCATCAGACCTAACGGTTTATCTTGACAATGTTTATAAGCTTTACATTTTTCGCAAGAATTTATAAAAGATCTGACATCGTTAAACATTTTGGTCCAAAAGTAATGAGCTTGAAGCTTCTTATATGTTTTAAATGTGCCCATATGAGCAGCTTCAGGAGATGAGTGGTTTTCCTCAATTAATCGAATACGGTCTTCGAGAGGGACTACCAACTTCCAAGCGTTATCCTGATGCAACCTATCAGCAGGTTTCACATATCGGGTAAAGCGTCTCATTTTCTATGACATAATTTGGAAAATCTCGTGGTCTACATTTTACCCCTACTAAATAAATCTAAATAAGTCATATCCTGGATCTGTTGTAAATCAGTTAGGGCGGCTATCTCAACGCGGGATAACGCGTCGGGTACGGAATTCAGCTTTCCTTTTTTGTGTATAACGTCAAAAGAATATTGCAGGAGTTCGGTGCTCCATCGTGCTAGCCTCCCTGAGGGATTCTGTAATGACATTAACCATTTTAAACTAGAATGATCGGTAAATACGGTGAAATGGCCTGCCTCTATGTATGGGCGAAAATGCCTAACGGATTCTAGGACTGCGAGTAATTCTTTTTCAGATATAGAGTAGTTACGCTCGCACTTCGTCAACGTCCTGGAATAGTAAGCTACCGCGTATTCCGCGCCATCTTCCTCCTGTCCAAGGAAGGAACCTATGGCGACATCACTCGCATCGTGTGTGCAAATTGAAAGGTAGTCTAAAGTCTGGGTTTCTAAGTACTGGGGCCGTGGTCAGCGCTTGTTTAAGCTTTTGAAAAGGCGGCGTCCGCTTCGTCCGACCATGCAAAATTACTAACTCCCTTTTTGACGCTTGTCAATTTCGTAAGAGGTGCGGTTATGGACGAATAGTCATTAATGAACCGGCGATAATAACTACACAAACCAAGCGCCGAACGTAGCGTTTTCACGCTAGTTGGCGTAGGGAAATTTTTAATGGCCTCAATTTTCTGAGGGTCCGTTCTGAGTCCGTGGGCGTCTACGACGTATCCCAGATATTTAAGTTCGGACTTGCAAAATACGGATTTGGCAAGGTTAATTGTTAAATTAGCCTCCTTAAGTGTCTTAATGACTTTACGCAAGAGGGTCAAATGTGATTCAAAGTCCTGACTAATAATCAAAAGGTCGTCCACAAAAAAAACGTGAACGTTCCTGTCAAACTTGGGGCCAATAACTTATCTGCTAAGCGTTGTTGTTCGGATGAACTATTCTTCAAACCGAATGGCAGAACCTTGAACTGAAACAGGCCCCTTTGTGGTACTACAAAAGCGGTCTTCTCTTTGGAGCTTTCCTCCAGGCCAATTTGCCAAAATGCCTTGGATAAATCTACGGATGAAATAAAACGTGCCCCATTTAAGTTTTAAAAAATAGAATTTATATGAGGAAGAGGGTACGAATCTCTTACCGTCATTGAGTTTAATTTTCTAGAGTCCAAACAAAATCTAACCGAATTGTCTTTCTTCGGCACTAACAAAACAGGATTTGACCAGGAGGATTTCGAAGGCTCGACACGTCCAGCTTAAGCATCTCGTCTAGCTCGGCTTCTAACTGGGCCTGACGAACAGGTGACAGAGGGTAGTACCTTTGCTTAATGGGGGGTCCTGTGGTCTCTATGCGATGCTGCACGAGAGTAGTCCTGCCCAAGCCTCGCCGTTCGAATGAAATCTCTTCAAACTCCCTAATCACTGCGTTCAGCTGCTCTCTTTCATAGCCGCTGAGGGACTCAGGTGACGTCAGAGCTGAAATGTTTTGCGAGACAAGTGAATTTTTTGATTTCACAAAAAAATATTCTTAAACAATGCGGGCGCTAAATTGAATTTTAACAAAAAAATCTACCCTAAAATTATGTCGGGGTACAAGTTGGTAATTATTAAAAAATCTAAATAATGGGTAGCCTCGTCCACTGTTATGGGCAATCTCACTGTGCCCGTGGTCGATTGTTTACTACCATTTGCCGTCGTAATGTACGAGGCGTTTTGGTGTAATGGGAAATTTGGACATAAAAGACTGGTTCAAATATGAGACAGATATACAGGATGTGGAAGCTCCTGTATCTAACAATCCCGTTAATTGCTGGTTTCGTACATAAAAATGCATGTACGGGCGCAGATCATTGTTCCTCGCACAAACCACCGGCGCGACGCTGGCTGTAGATAAAAAAATTTTCACAAAATCTAGATGCTTTCTCCAGGCAACTGGATCCGTGTAATCTACCTTAGCACCAGCAGGGCGTCGGTGCCAAACTAGTTTTTTGAATTAGAATTCCTGCCACCTCCTTGGCCAGGATTTTTACACTGACAACGCAGTGTCAAAATTCCGCTTTTTCCACAATTAAAGCAGACTATCCCTGGAATGTTGGGACACTTCCTATAGTAATGTCCTGTCTTTTTACATTTTAGGCATGTCGTATTTTGTACATTAAAAGTATTTTCTACATTAAAATTATTATTTGGCTTCACCTGACCTTTGTTATTAAAAGATTTACTATTATAAGATTTCGTAGCAGCAGAAGCGGTTGGAGACGTTTGCTCCACTACGGAAAATTTTGTGAATGGGGAGCTAGCACACTTAACTTTCGCTTCGAATGCGGGCCCGTTTGCACCGCGCGGTTTCGAATGAAATTCCTCTACCTTTTTACTTAAAATCATCAAAGAGTTCAAAGAATTAATATTGCCGGGAAGTCAGCAATGGAATGTATTCTACTCGGGCGTTCTCCGTCACGTGATCTAATATGAAAGCTTCGGTCCAAGGTATCGCTAATTTGGATGATAATTTTTGGACCGCGTTTACATAATCCGCCATAGTTTCGTTAGCCTTTTGGCTACGTGCATTTAATTGTTTCAGGACTTCCCGCTGATAGGAGCTGACACCAAATCGTGCTATAAGAGCTTCTTTCAGATCCTCCCAGGTTCTGAAAGTTGCCTTGAGTGGCCAGTACCAGTCATGAGGTATCCCCGATAACAAATCGCCAAAAGAGCGAAGTAACGTGCGCGCTGGAATTTCGCGAGTATACACTAATGCTTCTAATTTATCAACAAAATCATGTATTTCATGTGACCCGTCGAAACTAATTTTTAAACCTGATAAACCCACAAAGTTGGTATTTAATTTTTTATTTTCCGGAACCTCGTCCGCAGATTTAACATTTTCCTGTCTAACTAAAGTTGGCAGATTTCTAATTTGTGTAGAAGAATGTGCCAGCAGATTGTCAAACGATTTAACTGTCGAATTGTATATTTTTCGCTTGCTTTCTTATGTTATGCTCCTCGTCTTCCGGGACGAGACCTACATTATTTAACGTTAATTTTATCTGCTCCAAATCCATATCTTCATTAATATATAGAGTCTCCATAGTGAGATAATGCTTTCTACTGACCAAACAAGAGAAAAAAATTCGATCAGGCGACGACCTCTAATCCAAAAAATGTGCTACCAAAGTTCCACGCAAAAGGTTGCAAGAGAGAATACATACAAAAAAGTATAATTTAAAAACCAAAAACCTCGTTATAAATTATGATGCCTGCGCTCTTTCCTGATGTCCAGATCAGCGGATGTCGTCGGCCCAATAATGGATTCGTTCGAGTCAATTCGTACAGGGAAATCACAGCGACATTCCGTACCGGCACACCATCTGCTTTTTCTGCGGCGCACAGCTTCATAAAACTGAAAAAAATACAAAAGGATTCAGCTTCTAATTCTCACACAAATATATTTCAGTCCACATCCTATACGTGGTGCTGAAAAATTTCAAAAGAAATCCAAGATTCCCAAGTGAATCCGCGCAAATTATATTATTTTAGAGTTGCTCAAGTTTCTAAAAAATCTTCCAAAGTCTTCCATTGATTTTATTTTCAGCATAAAAAAACACCAAAAAAGAATCGATACAGGACACTACCGGTCGACAATAATTTGTCAAAAAATTATTATTGCCCTGCTATTTCCTCCAAACGGACACTTTTTCCCAAGTCGAGATGTAATATCTCCTAAATAATCGAAATGCTTGTTCCAAGTTAAACTGTAATTCCAGTTTTCCAAAATAAAAAATGTTATTCCATCTCGAAAATACACGAGGCACACTAGAATAACCGAGGTCAATGCCTCCGCCCTATTTTAATTTCAAAAACAAGAGTTGAATGCACTTTGACCAAGTAAACAAAAGTTCAATGCACTGTCGACTTGACGAACTCTCAAACCAGAATGCCTGAACAAAAAAAAATGCGTACGTCCCACAAAATCATTTTCGATCCGACAAAAAAAAAACACATCCATGTAACAATAATGTTCTTTGCCGGCACCAAAAATAAACTGCATTTACAGAAATCGAATTATGATTCACTTTTGGCTGTGATTCACAGACAAAGCGACATAAGTCAAGAATTACAAAAAAAAATATATGACAAAAAAAAAATAACATTTTTTTTTTTAAAAAACATAACCTGATGAACGTTTCTCGGTTGTTTTTCGGAAAAAAAAAAAAAAAAAAACAACCAGAGAGACCGACATTTCTGACAGAATGATGGAACCATATCACCTGATGCAGGTTGCTCCAATCGGTGGATCTTCTCCAACTGCCGCGTCTGGCTTCTCGCTTAGCGGCTGTTGGCCACGTCCTGCAGAATGCAGCTTCTGCCACCCAGGTCCATCCTTCCAGGCGAAGAGGGGTTTTAGGAGGAAAGGGAAGGAGTTTTGCGGGAATTCGGGTTTTATGATATATATGAGATGATCCACTCCACCAATTTTGATATTTCTATGATGTACAGAGTTCACACTCTTGTTCACGCCCCCCATTCCCAGTGCACAAAATGGAAGACGGATTCTAATGTGAAAACAAAATAAGTTTTTGGGCGCCATATTTCTAGAGCTCTAACCAAGATTGATATAAATAGAAATTTTATCAGGGTCGCGACATTGGTTCTCCAAAAGGTTGGCCTAAACGTCTGGGCGCCCAATGTGACGTGAACAGGGTGTGAGGAAGGGGGTGGCTGCTATGCAGGGATTTTAAGAGAGAAATGAGCTTCCCCACCCTTTTGGTGAAAAGAACTAAAAATAATCAAAACAATTTTTCCTCTCGGAATTAGACTTGACCCCTCTTCCACACAACCCGCCCATCGGTCCACCAACTATCCCAGTCGGGAGACTAGAGAAAACAAAAGCTCTAAAAATAATAATATATGTGAGGTTAAATCCTCAAAATCTCAAATTACGTCATCCATTCGTACCCTGAGGCTGGGATGTTGAACCAGAGTGAAACACTGCTTTGTTAGATACAATAAATATATTTCAATAAAATAGTCACAGAGTTAATAAAAATATAATAATCCATACAAGTATACTCTCTCGCCGTGCGATTTAAGCAGCTCAGACGCAACCAATAAAATATATTTGGCGGTTTCCACCTTTATAAACAAACTAAAGAAACCTAATTTAGTTGCAACAAAGAATAAAATTAATTTGAAAATTTACTGATTTTAATTTCTCTGAACTTCCCTTACAACATGGAGGATATTGTAGTATGGGAGATTTTCTGCTAAGTTGATAAATAATGCGTCATGGCGCAATCCACAATTTATTCTAGCGACAAACATATTGGGCAAACATTAACACTCCTAAGGAATGCAAAACAATTATTAAATTATTCTTAATGATGATTTTCAATTTTGAACATGATGACATGGACGGACCAAAGCTAAAGACCGTTGACATTTCATTACATTCGGTGGTAAAAAACATGATGACAATCTTCAATATCTTCCCGCCTTCTTCCGTGGACTTGGATGGGCGCGTGGCCTAGGCGCCGCCCTCAGCGCAGCTGCACCTTCGCGAGCCTCCTTTGCGTCATCCTTTTGTCTGGCTATACCGGGGGGTCCATCGTTGAAACAGCGGACATGTTGTGCTCGTGGCGATGATCACGGCACTTCCGTCGGGGGGTATATCTCCCAGTCATCGACTGCGAATTTTACTCCGCGATATTTTCATACCATCCAACCCTCACATTCCTCGTGGCGGAGTAATACCGTCAACCTCTCACGGGAATTGCCATCAAAATTATAAAATGGTACACAAAAATTCTTTTGCATCACAAGAACTCAAAATGGTGGTGGTGGTTGTGTGAATTAATAAAATAAAAAAAAAAGGTGAAAAAATAGAAATAATAAAAGAAAGGATTCCTGCAGAATGAATAACGCAATCAGTAACGGAATTTAGATTTCTGTGTGTAGCTAATTACGGGTAATAGGATTCGTGACTTACATCGTATGATGAATCCTTTCATTTAGCGTGCTGGTATAAAATAAATGTTTTGACGCTTGGTGACCGCCATCTTGTCCGTTCGTCTAAACGCTCCAGACTAAAAGGTGCTTGGCAAATTGGTGTTGCCAGCGCTTGCAAGCTATCGATGTAGAACCTTATGACAAAACTTGTGTTAGTTTTTTATAAGGACTACTGTAAAATTATTTCTTCCAATAAATAAAAAAATTAAAAAAAAAATTCCGACTTTATTTATTACTTTTGTGTTGTTTAAATTTACAATTACACTTAGAATTTTCCCATCCGGAATGAAACTAAGTAGGCTCCGCTGCACTTTAATAGTCGAGAGCAATCTAATAGGCAGTTGGAGGTATTGTATTACTCCCAGTGTTAAATCTTCCCTTATTCCCGGCTTAGAGAATGGCTGGGAATCTGGGAATGAACAAAAGATCTCCGAAATGAGAGCTATGAATTATTGTGCAGTTATCTGAACGTCCAGGAATTTCATTTTAATAATTCCAAGAGCTGAACTGCGTCGGAAAATATATAAAACTCGGATTAAGAGTGTAATTTGTTCTTAAAAAAAATTATTATTTCGTTGACACGATTTATGAAAATTAATACCGTTAAAGCATAATATTGGTATGGGCGTTAATGATATTATTATAATGATGATTATCAATAAAACAATGATATTATGTACTGTTTAACGAAATTGAAATGGGAAACAGGGGTAATTATCATCATCATCACCATACCATACTATATGAAGCAAATGGATTCCAGAAACTGCCTCCAAGCCAAGCTATCGGCCGCCTGTTCCCGCGCATCCTCCCAGGTCAGGTCCGCGTCCCGCAGCTTTGACGCAAACTTCCGACGGATTGTCAACAGCGGACTTCAAGAACGCCAAGATCCTGGTGCCTTGTAGAATAGGCAAGCATGCTTAAGGCTGTCGGGAGGCATAAGTAGTATATGGCCTTGTCAGCCGAAAGGCCTACGCCAGATGACAGTAGATACCAAGGGTTGCTGCGTCCGTTGCCTCACTTCTGTGTTACCTACAAAGTCAAACCACCGCATACCTAATATTCTTCCAAGACACCTATTCTCAAAACTCAGAAGTCTGCTGATTTGGCCCTGGTTAGGTGTTATAAAGTCGACATTTTGTTTTAACCCGAGTATCCGATCATCCGATCTCCAGGCAGCTTTCATACTGTTGGATACAGGGGTAAACGCTACAAAATGTAATATATAATATTTTATTTATTTATTTATTTACGTCACATGCCTTTTACAAAAAAAAAAAAACACTTTAAAACAGCGATACATAAAACTAAATATAAATAAAGAATAAAGAGTCTTGTGCTAAATTGTAAATTTTTTTTTTTTTTTACATTGGTATAAATAATATATCGAAGTATGCTTCAAACGAATAGACAAGAATATATATATAAATATAGTGAATATATTATCTGTTTACACTGTAAAAATAAAAGTATTGACAGGAGATTTCAACCCATAACAAAAATTTAAATTTTAAGAAATTTCTAAAAGAAAATAAAAAGAAATAATAAGAATATAATAATATGCATGCAGGTATTTAAAAAAATGACGATTTAGTGCCTACTTTTTTATTTTATTTGTTTTGTTTTTAATTTCTAGTAAATGCTTAATATTGTTAAATAGAAAAATAGAATCACGTATTTTTAAAACAGTTTAAAAAACACGTGTGGTCCAAAATTTCAAATAAACGTGCAATATTTAGAACAAAAGCTTAAAAGCTCTATGTCGTTCGTTGAAAACTATTTTTCAACATAGCTCCCGCCCACGAGCAAAAAATCCGTAAAATAAAGAAAAATGCCTTTTTCGTTACAATTTTCAGCCTTGTATATTATTTACATACGTATATAAAACGACCAGACTTGAAAATTTATGTTGGTAATCTCCATAAAACAATTCGCTTCAAGCGGGGATTTTAGAAAACTCTATTTTTACAAAATGGTGTGAACGGTTTAACCAAACTCAAAATAAAACGATTTTCCAATCTGCTACTTTTGTTTTCTTTTTTACCATAAGAGAGTTATCATAATTCACAAGAATTTATTTTACATTTAATATGCATTTAGCTGAGAATTTCAGAGAAGTTGAATTCCATGTAACTAGTGATTCGCTCATTGAAAACGATATTTTTATCATACGATTATTCGATACAGACAGAAAAAACAAAGTGAATTATGAATCGCTTTAATATGCAGCATAAAACAGCGATACAGTTTTATCAGATTTCTCGCTATAGAGCGCTTTCAGCCCTGAATAAAACTACCCGTATAGAAATGAATGAATTTCCTCGCGAGGTGGAAACACCATAGAAAATTCGAGACGGCAATATTAAATTGGGTGAGATGTAATAAATTTAAGGGCGTATTTGAAGCCTTAAGAAAACACCCTTTGTCAAAATGGAGCCGGGCAAACTTCATTTGTCTCCCTCGCCGGGGGTAGGTTGGATTGCATGAAGGGGTGAAATATGCAAGAAATTTGTATAACAGAACCTACAATTTGTATCACTCTTCATTTGCTCTTGTTTCAACAATGTTAGTGAACGTACATTACATTATTCAGTTATTCAGTATAAACTCGCTGCTCAGATTTTAAAAAGCTTTTATATGAGAAAAGCATAGCTTTTGATTATTTTAATACGATAATCAACGCATATTGTTTAAATATAATATTTTTATGATTGTATAGTAATTGTCCGCCTCGTAGCATAGTGATAGCGCATTCGGCTACCGTGCATGAGGTCGCGGGTTCAATTTCCGTAGGGGGTCAACATGAAATATTAGTTAATATGTGATTTTCATATTAATACAAATTTGTCATGTGTGATATTTTGGACTGGTACTGAAACGTAAGACTGATTATCTTTCCTTAATGAAATAAAATGATCAAGATACACTTGGTGTACCAATGCAGTGCCCTATGCACCATTGGGTGCGGATTAGGAAAAGTAGTAGTAGTTTATTTTTCAGTAGACATAATGCATAATGTATACTGTATATTTATAGTCTTTATCAAGTATATATATTTTTTAATGTATTTTTTAATCGGCAGAACTTCGTAAGCGATAAAAAGTATACTGTGCAGGAGAAGGTTTTTTAACAGTACTGCTTACTGCTGGTATGAACTTTTTTAATAAAGAGTAAAATGGGATTTATATTCATGGTCTGCCTCGTAGCATAGTGGTAGCGCATTTAGACTACCGCGCAGGAGGTCGCGGGTTCGATTCCTGTAGGGGGTGAACTTGAAATATTTATTTTTACACGTTAATATTTCATCTGTGATACTTTGGACTGGTACCGAAGCGTAAGACTGACCATCTTACCTTCATTTAATAAAAAGATCAAGATACACTGCACTCGGTGTGCCGGTGCATTGCCCTATGCACCATTGGGTGCGGGTAAGGGAAAGTAGTAGAAGATAGTTAGTAGTAGTTTTTTTCAATGGTTTTCTTTATTGGATATGTCATGTTGATTAGCTGCTAGAATTTTGTGTCGGTTACGTTGTTTGACACAACTGAATTTATCCCGTTTAAACGCTAAAAATTACACAAATCCTAAAATTCTATTCATGTAT
Source organism: Micrasema minimum (assembly GCA_022494985.1). Taxonomy (NCBI): domain Eukaryota; kingdom Metazoa; phylum Arthropoda; class Insecta; order Trichoptera; family Brachycentridae; genus Micrasema; species Micrasema minimum. Next base: position 83,827 of record JAGVSP010000997.1, read on the forward strand.
AATGTTGTCACCGCTTGTACACTTGTACAGGTGGGTAAAAAAAAAAAAAAACAATTTACAAAAATGTTGCTTACGCTGTTTTGCCGATTACAGCTCAATACGTCTCTCAACGAAAGTAAGTATAAAATAAATAATACGTCAAAGTATTGGATTTAAAATAATATATTTTCAACAGATAACATTTTTATTATCTTAAAAAAAAAATCCTACGAAATAATTTATAGAGAAAAATAATTTAGTATACCTACATCCGGTCGGCGTTTTTCGATCATAGTAACTTGAATTAATAGCACGTTCGGGAGCCGTTATTGGGCACTTATCGCGAATATTGTCGATACTAGGAATATGGAATGTTCCCGAAACTTTGGCCCATTATCGAGAACTTTCACCCTTCGCCACGGAGGAAGTGATAATTATAGCGATGGCGGTCAATGATATAAATAATATCCAGCCTGAATTATTGAGGTGTTTTTTTTTTTTCTCTATCTTGTTTATGATAAAGACACTGAATTACTGCGAAAATTAATCTTAGCGATACTAAAAAACCAAACATTTTTGTACCTTTTTTTTTATTACTGTATTATGATTTATATCAAGGATATCAAGAAGTTTGCTGGAAGACAGTGGATGGGGACGGGGAGGAGTGTAGGCGGTAGGCGGAGGTCTATGTCCAGCAGTGACCTCCACGAACTGAAACGATGATTATGATTTTTAAACCTTAAGGGGATTGATATTATAAGTTCTGATTAATAAGTTTATCGAGAAAAAAATGTATTTTCAAATGTCTCAGAAATTTTGATTTATATTTAAATAATAAAAGTGATCGTATTAAACAGTTATGAAAATTGTTTTACGGAACAATACATTTTGTTCTGGATATCGAATGGAATTCATTCGAATAAACAGTCACCAAAGTAGATTTAATATGAAAACATATGCTACCTTTCCATTTAATCATAGCCTCAACACTATGGACGAGTAAATTCAAAATTCAAATTTGGATATAACATATGGTAGTTTTATCCACCCCTATCAATTTTTAAAACAACCACTAAACTTTGAATTGAAAAAGTCCAGAACACGTCAAATTAAATCGAGTATCAAATATACTAGTAAAAAGCCAAGTCCTTAATTTAATTTTTCTGCAAATTGAGGAATGAATTTGCTTGGAAAAATATTTTCCTACCTAACCATCACGCCATTTCTCCAAAGGGATAGGCAGAGAGAGGATTAAACGCTACACCACTGTATCCTGACATACTAACTTTAACATGCATACATCTTATTTTTTTTAAAATTTTTTTAAAAATTTATTTAAAACTTAATGCCTAATTACATAGCAAAAGTACAAGGGCGGGCTTATTGCTTTTAAGCAATGTCTTCCAACCAACCCTCAGTTATTTAGTGATAATTGGTGGAAAGACACAGCTTTAAAATTACATAGCATTACTTACAATATACTTACTAAAAATATGACTGGGGAAATGGAAAAGAGGAAGGAAGGAAAGGGATAGGGAAGAGGACATCTTCTCATGCATGCGCGTCTAACATTTTCCTAAATGCATTTTTTTTAATGACCCAGAAAAACATTAAAATCATTTTTTTGTTGGTATCAGCAATTTAAAAAACAGTTATTGTGTTTACGTTAAAAACCTGCACTGCTTTTTTTTATT
>JAGVSP010000998.1:0-52156 GCA_022494985.1 Micrasema minimum
TTCCGAAGGTATGATCGTCCACCGCTATCTTATTTTTCCCCTTCATAATATTTATACGCTGGCAAGTTCAAGCATTAGGTTAAATCAAGTACACAGAAGTACTGAATCCAGATCAATTTAATACTCAATTGACAGTTTAACGCCAGAAGATTTTGCTGTTTTTAAATATATATAACGTTTAAACGACAAAACGGCGGCCTCCGTAGCGAAATGGCTAAGACGCTGGACTCACGATACGGAGGCTCCGGGTTCGATTCCCGGTGAGAACACTAAAATAAAAAGTGATTTTTCTCAAACCTGGGTGTTTGCGACGTTGTTTCCCTCTGTAATTGGGCCTACTGGCCTGTTGGGGTTAAATATAAAAAAATAACGTTTAAACGACAAAACGGCGGCCTCCGTAGCGAAATGGCTAAGACGCTGGACTCACGATACGGAGGCTCCGAGTTCGATTCCCGGTGAGAACACTAAAATAAAAAGTGATTTTTCTCAAGCCTGGGTGTTTGCGACGTTGTTCCCCTCTGTAATTGGGCCTACTGGCCTGTTGGGGTTAAATATAAAAACGGTATCCAAATTATTTTATTTATTTATTTATTTAAAACTTCATGTACAATTACATAGCAAGAGTACAAGGGCGGGCTTATTGCTTTTAAGCAATATCTTCCAACCAACCCTTAGTTATTTAGTGATAATTTTTATTGTACCGAGTATTGGTGGACAGACAATGCTTTAAAAGTACATTGCATTATTTACAAGATTAATATGGAAATGTAAAAGAGGAAGGAAGGAAAGTGATAAGGAAGAGGATGAATGAAGGAGGTTTTAAAGGTTTACGGTCCTTAAATTAAGGACAAATTATTGTAGACGATAAATATATGTTTATTGGCATTTCTGCCTAACGGTTTTTTACGCGCTGGTGAATGGTTTACGATTCGTAACATATATACAAAATAAAAATGTTACCTGGTGTGGATATTCGCTAATAAGCGGAATGGGGAATGTTGTAGTACCCACTTAACCCAGCCTCTGACAGGTCATAAGCCCTGTAAACGCTTGAATATCCATATTCCAGAATTTGAACAATGTTATACCTCATCTCAGTATAAAATTAAATATATACCTACTCGTCTTGGGATAAATCCAGATTTGTGTACAAGTATTTGAACACACCCAAAATGTTGAATAAATCATGTATTAGAAATTATAAATTATCCATATCATTCCTCTCCTAGTTGTGGCTTGAATTTCCCTCCGATCTCTTTACGTTCTATTGCTGAAAATAAATTTAATATAAAATGAATGCTACATTTCCTAAAGGCTGCGCATATTTATGAGAAGTGAGAAGAGACACGTGATGTATAACAAACGACAAGTTGAAGTGAAGATATCCTGTTTCAATCTAGTCCTTTCACTACCTTTATCCCCGAAATCCTATATATTATTTAAACCTCCTAGATTCAGTCGTTCGTCCTGCCCTGACATTGACGGTCCCAACGTAAACTCAAATAATATCTAAAAAACTTTATTTTTCAAGAGAGAAATTTTTGACAAAAATATTCAATAATGTAGTATTTTGACGTAGTACCTATCTATTATATTATTAAGCGTATTTAAATACCCTATTATACCCTGGAATTTAATTTAGTTTCATTTATTTTTTTTTTATTTATAGAAAAACAACAGTTTTAATTAGTACATTTTTTAAAGATATTTGTATAATACGTATGAATCCAATTATAGTTTTTCACAAATATAAAATGAATATTTAGTAATACAGCTTTGAGGAAAAAAAAATAGAAATAAGAAAATTTAAAATTAGAAAGAAAAAAAAATATAAGAAAAAAAAGAGATGATGCACTGCACGGAAGGTAAAGGACGGTTAGGTCAGGGAAACGGAGAAGGATGGGAAAGATATTTTAACACGCCAACCGGTTTCGGACTTCACTCCCCTCTCCACCCCTTATCCCAGTACCTGGTCAACCACTTCAACATATTTAGTTAGCGACTTATTACTTATTTTCAATTATTATTATACAAAGCCCTGATGAAGGAGTAGTGTCTCCGAAACCGGTTGGCGTGTTAAAAATTAATGAAGTAGTTTAAAACAAAATTTGTTTGATTTCATAATTATGGAAAACTACAAAGTGAGTGCTACAAACATTGAGTTAAATAAATAAATGTGATAATAAATAAAGTAATCGATCTCACTTGCTTGCATAAAATTATAAATAGTCACCTTGACACAACGCTAATAAGTGAAATCGGTCTGCGTGCCAATTTACGACTGCGTAATCCAGACATTTTCAGAGTTGAGCGCTTTTCCTCCAATACAGGGTATTACAATCCTCTCTCTCGTATGTGCAGAGAGTACAACGTAATACACAGGGACAGCACTGAAGGTACAGATGGGACATCTTCGGAAGCTCCGTAGGTGGGTTCAAGAAAAGGTTGTTCTTGAGATATGTGTAATCACTCTTGCTTTTATATTTACTTAATCACTCTTGCTTTTATTTTATATTTACTTAATCATTGTGTGTATGTCACTCAATTAAGCACGATGTGAACAATTTTAAAGGGCAATTGGTCTACCTAGGCATATATTTAAAAATATTTTTTGTATTATATTTTTATCCTTTTGTCTGTTATTGTTCCTATCAAATCGCTCGAAAAATAAATAACCGTTCGCTTCAGGATTTGAACCTGAGTTTTCTGATCAACGGTCAGCTTCTCTGTTTAGCATTTTAAATCGTCGCTTCATTCGTAGATGAATAAAGTAAAAATAATATTTGTTTAATAATATTTTAATTGCCATTTTTTACATTATAATGCCTGCATTACACCTGTTCTCCTCTATGGCTGCGAATCGTGGCCTAACCTAACCTAACCAGGGCCCAAAATGACAGGCTTCTGAGTTTTGAGAATAGGTATCTTAGAAGAATATTATGTAGGTGTACGCTGGTTTAACTTTGTAAGGAACACAGAGGTGAGGCAACGTACGCAACAACCCTTGGTATCAATTGTCATCCGACGAAGGCGTTTCGGCTGGCTAGGCTATATACTACGTTTGGCTCCCGAGAGCCTTAACCATGCTCGCCTATTTTATCAGGTTCTCGGCGTGCTGGACGTCCACTGTTGACAATCCGTCGGCAGTTTGCATCATCAGAGCTGCGGGACATGGACCTGACTTGGTGGATACACAGGAACTGGCGGCCGATCGCTTGGCTTGGAGGCAGTTTGTGAAATTCATTTGCTCCGCATAGGGAGCGTATATGGAATGATGATGCGCGACTTTTGGATGACCTGACAATTAATATTTTTTATGTAAACGTTTAAGTAGATATGTGATACTACATTGAATGCTCATAAAAACGAAAAAAACTAATAGCATATTTACCTATTAACTATATTAACAAAGACCTGTGTGAAAACATACGATAATAACTTACGATTGCGCTTTAGTACCTAAATCATTATTTTTCTCCGAAGTAAAATACAAAAATCTACGGCTAACAAACACGACAATTATTATTAAACTTTTACTTTTCCGTACTATACAGTGAATTATTTTCAGCTCTTCTGTAATTTTCAGTTAATTTTGTATTTATTTCTTTGTATTCAAATAAGGTTTACAATAAAGCATTAAAAAAATTCGCTTGAATTTAAAATTATATTTATTTACTTGTAGGCATGTAGGTATTCCAAAATTAAAAAGCTGTCCATATATTATCATCATGTCAGCCATTTCCAGGCTATTTTATAAACCCCCTCTTATTATAAAACAAAATATTTTTTTTTTTTTAGGTTTGAGTTGCTTATTATTTGCCTTGCTTATAATGTACAAGGCTTCAAAGGGGTGGTTTATAATTTGCTTAGTGTGACATAAGACAATATTTAATTTAATTGGTTATTTAATTTAATTGGTTTGTAAACAACTTTTTTTTTTTTTTTTCTCAACAATTTTTTTTAAATAATTTACTTCACAATAATTCATCAAAATCAATGTTTGTTGTAAAAATAAAAACTTTTATAAGTAACGGAATCTTTTATTCCGTTCAATCGATTGATCACATAATATTACAAAAAAAAATTCTAATGAAAATACCTACATTTTTACTCAGATGCCTAATAATAGTATAAATATTATATGTTATTAAAAAATTACGCAATCATACATATAATTGGTGGATAATGCTTTCGGCATAGCTATTTATTTTGTTTAAATAAAAGATTTTGGACATATATTTTTAGTTTTATAAAAGGAATGGCGACTGCAATTTTGCTATTTGTAAAATGTATGATTTTAGCTGGAAGAGCTAACTTAACTAAAACCATATAATATTTCTCAGTCAACATAACTCTTGTAAAAATACATAATCTTTTATTTGTGTATTATCTTGAAGGATTAACTATATATTTATATTATTAACTATTTTTTAACCAAAAATCGTGTGTTCAAAGTAAACTAGTATATCCGTTGGGTGAGTACTTTTTAATTTTTGTTTATGTTTTCTGCTCTATGACGTGCGTGACATTTTGTCTCTGGTTCTTTCTTTCCGATTTCGTGAAGTGCGGCTGTTGGTAGGTGGATATTTTTAATCTGTATTCATCCGTTTATTTATAACAGCTAAATCGCCGAAAATGTGGATTTCGATTAATCTGTTTCATAAATTCTTGTTAATTTTGGAAAATTTGCTGCCTCGATGGCCTTTTTCATTTATAACCTAATATTATTTCTGAGTGTTGACAGTTCCATGTGTACTATGTTTCGTGGAGTTTTGAGTCGGCGTACAAAGGTTTATTGTATTACAGCGCACCTTGTGAGTTTTATTTACTGTGTATTAACTCTCCGGTATTATTTGCAGGCCTAAACAGCTGTAAAATGAAGTTTAACAAATTAGTGACTGCCTCAAGGAGGAAAAATAGGAAGCGCCACTTCACCGCTCCTTCTCACATCAGACGGAAGCTTATGTCCTCTCCCCTGTCGAAGGAATTGAGGCAAAAATACAATGTGAGGGCTATGCCGATCCGTAAAGACGACGAAGTTCAGGTAATTGAAATAATTAGTAATCTTAATTATTGGAGCAGGCCAATGCTCTTGAGTTTGACCATTATGCATTAAATGATGATCCTAATAAACCATTCACAGACTCTAGGTACAATTTATTTCATGTTACAACCTTGGAGGTTCTCTTCAAGCTTTGTGGCTTGGTTTAATGCGGCCTATTATCTGGTTAAAACTTGGCTCTGATAATGCATAATTTCAAAGTAATCTTTGGAGATTTACAACAGCCGTTTTTTCTTATTTACAGTCAAGTGGTATCAAATAGGTTATGTTAGATAAAAACTAAATTAAATACATAATGGATTTACAAGAAAATTTTAATTTAGTAGGTTAAGATTGGTTAGATTAATTTACGTGCTCTTTTACAAGTAGTATAGATGTTCCAATCGATTTTATTTTATTGCATTCTTCTTAAACATAAACCTAAATAGTGAAACCATAAACATTTTGCTACTATCATTACTGTAAAAAAATAGTACAAGATGAAAGTTTCCCAAATCAATAATAATTTTCCTTTTTTTATCTAATTTATGTAATGAGTCATTTAGTTTCCATCTACAAGAAGTCCACAACATATCAAGATTGATTTTCTTATGCCATTTTGTTGGGCTAGTGTTTTTCCTATATTAATCTAATATCAATAACATAGTTCCCATATAAATCCCTGTGAAGTTTGGGCTTAACAATCACAATTAGTTCCTATCAGCGACATGTCCAAACTGTAGTAATTTAATAAATTGATTTGCCAACATTTTGCCAAAGTGGACTTACATAGGAATTATACAACTCAAATGTTATCATCGTGAAATGAGCCAAACATACAATACACATAGCATCGATATTCTACCAGCTTTTTTTAATCATTTTGAGTTGTGCTGCTATTATTCCGGAAGTGCCAATAATTTGATATTGTTGTCAGACTTAAACTCCCTGTGATATTGTTTAGGGAATGATTACTTGTGAGATCACAAAAATTGAAAATGATTTTTCTCAAACTTGTTTGTTTTGTACTGTTGGATTTGGCTAATTCAATCAATCGTATCGATTAATAGTACTTTCAGTGCATAAAAACATTCTTATAACTATGAAAAATGTGGATTGTATCTAAGTTTACTCTACAGCAGTTATTATATTAATTAATGCTTAGTTTAGAAGTTATTTTGTAACTTATTTGTTTATTAACTACCTTCACAGGCCAGAAGGCTTAAAAACAAAGATAAAAACATTACAAAGCACCTCTTTTGTTAAATTAAAAAAACGCTTTTTTTGGTTCTACGTGATTTTATTATCAAGTTAGTGACAATTGTTTCGCCTTGTAAGGGCATTATCAAACTGTGGCCTTGAAACATTTACATCTTATTTTATACAATATTGGCTTATTAGTTACAGTTTAATAAAATCACGTAGAAACAAAAAAATAGTTTTTTGATTTTAACATAAGATATCATGGAGTTCTACAAAATAAATGCCATATCAATCAATTACAAAGCACCCTGGTTTATAACGATTTACCAGTTTCGGATAAAGATCAGCGTTGACGCTTTGTATTTAATTAATTGTATTTTAAGTTTTGTCATTATTTAGTCACGTTATTGGCAAAGTCAAAAATATTAGTTTTGAGATAACCGCACTGTTGTGCATGAATTATTACTTACAATAAAATATTGTGTAAACTTTTACTACTATTTAAGTAAATTAATAAATAATAATTTATTTTGAATTATGCCATTGCAAATCACCAACTTTAAAATTATCATTTTTTTTACTTAGTGTGTTTTAGCAACAAGATGATTTTTTTCATTGGTCATGGCTTGTAAGTCTACGTTAATAGACCAGCGGTAGTGAATAAGGGATGTTTGTGTTTTGCAGGTGGTACGTGGACATTACAAGGGCCAGCAGGTTGGCAAAGTGATGCAAGTTTACCGCAAGAAGTTTGTCATCTACATTGAGCGCATCCAGAGTAATCTCATGCTCTCAGTCTGAAGTCTTTCAATATTTTTGTTTAAAATCGCCATTAATTATACGGAATGATGGCGACTCACTCCAGTAGCGACCCATGACAATGATCTGGCCCCGACTCACTAGATAATCCGTGTCAAGTCAGGGCATCCCAAACATATCTAATGTAAAATCAACAACTTGTATTTTATTAATTAATTAAATTTTGACTTGCACGGGTCTTGTTAGCTAAGTCATGATATATATTTTTTATGAATAAACATGAAAAATGACAGATAGTGTTATTTTCGGTCATTTTATAATGATACAAGGTTTATAAATATATATTCCAAAGCTGCTCTATTCATTATAAAAAAAGATTACAATGAGGAAATCCACTGCTACCCGGAATTGAATTTTAAAAATGCTTTCGTGTAGACGCGAACATTGAAAAAATTTGAAGTGGGATGAAATTATCCAAAAACGCACGCAAAAATTAATAAAAAATGTTGAAAATAGCATTCATTTCAAAATCTTAAACAATGACGTCACTCCTTGTATCTAAGTGTAGTGTTTCCGGTTTCCGTTTTTAAACCCCGTAGCCGCGTTCCATGGCATTTTAATATGGAATATACAATCTACATACAAGCTTCTATTGCAAAAAAGATGGCCGCCATTCAGTCTCCCTAGAACAGCTGTTAACAGTATATGACAGTTGAGTCGACGGTATATTTTATCTGTGCTTCCCGCGTCAGTTTGCATAGATTTTTGACAGTTTTGTTACTGGCTGGAGAAATACCATGGCCTTAAACAACCCGTTTTATGAAGTCACTCCTGCAAAAATGACGCAGTATTAGTACATAGTTGGTATTTAGCGCGGTATTTGAAATGTGCAACTTTAAAAAATCGTATCTTCATCAATACTTGTAAAAAAATATTAAATATATTTTTTTTGTTTAGTTAAATAGTAAGTTTATAGAAAAAAAATTACTTTAGAAAACAGTAGATTCCCTCAGTTAAACTTTTTGATCCTGTGAACACAATATTAAAGCAGCAGTTTATTAAATTTTTGAGAAATTAAAATATTCCACTGTCTTTTCTTTCAAATATATATATTTTTTTTTAATTAAAGAGATGTGACACAGTATGTGAAATGATGAAACAAACCATTCACGGAGTAGTTGTTCAAGAACCTCGATGGTATCGGCCTCCGCTGGGTTCTCCAGTGGAGCGCTTCTCCCGGCTTGGCTCACTTCTACTGTGGCAAAACATCTGGCTCTGATCGCATACTTCACGCTCACAACTGCTTGTAGATTGTGCTTCCACTTGTGTCGAACTACTGAATTACCATGAGCGTAGTTTTTTGTATGGATGATATGTAGCAGCAATAAATGTGCTATACAGGGTCCACTTATGGGAGAAGTACAAATTCGTAGATAGTGTATTTTGCTTGACTTTATGTTCACGTTAAACTGCTGATTTTCTAAAAATTTACTTGCTTCGGTCTGGGAAAACCGACTTAAATGTAAAAAAAAAATCACCCTACTTTTATGATGCCAATCGCTCAAGAATACTTTGCTTAATTAACATAGTATATTTAAAAAAAGGAACAACGTAAAATGTGTCAAATTTCAAGAAAGTTTATTTATTTGCCGACGATCGAAAAGTAGCGATATTATTTTCCAAAGATAATTATTCGTGTAAGCACTTCATTAAATATCTAACATCTTAAACCATGGCAATATGTCCTCTGTGTAGACTGCAAATTTAAAACAAAAAATAATGTTGTTGTTAAAACCTTTAAAGAGCGTTTGTTTTCACTAGATATATTTTAAAAAAATGTGTTTCGATTCCCAGACGAAAGCAATAATTCAGATTTATTGCAGAATTAGCACTTTTAAAAGTTTAAAATAAAGTCTTTTTTTGCAAATACACTATCTAGATATTTATGGTACTTCTTAACCTTCATGTAAAAAAGTTTGGCACAAATTCCAGCTGTGACTGCTAAAAACCTTCAAAATCACAGATTCAAATTGTTCTAGGGATAACAATTTTTTTTTTAAATCATAGTTTCTTAACATCCTAGCTTAAAAATGGCAAAATGTGCTAAATTAAATTCACTAGAAAGTATTTTTTTTAAACTTGAAATTTAATTTATTCGCCAACTTAGCAGGCAATATGTGACTGCGGTAATTTTTTTATTATTTCACTATCTACACAAAAAATTGTTTCTGAATTTTCAGATTTATTCATATAAAGAAATATCAAATATTTTTGCATCCAGTTATTTCAAAACTATCCAGCTTACAAATACTTTTTATGAAAAAATGAGATTTCTTAACATTAAACAATTTTGCGTACTAAAATGCTACGATTAGTGTAAATTCTCCCATTTTGATACAATACTTGATTTTCTTGTTTAGTAAACTGATTATAATCCTGTATTTTCCTCCTTCCCAGTGTGTGATCGTTAAACTGAAGATGGACAAAGACCGCAAGAAGATCATCGACCGGCGAGCTAAGGGTCGCCTGGCCGCCAAGGGCAAGGACAAGGGCAAACACACGGAGGAAACCGCCGCTGCTGCAGCCACAGCCATGGAAGCCTCCTAATCCACTCGCCCTTCACCTGATTTGTAATAATTAAGTCCAAAAATATATTTACAAAAAAATCAAATCTTGTTTTATTTCAATGTAACTTAGGATGACAATATCACTGAATCTAATCCTAGTTCCATCGCGTGTAAGACAGCTTAATTTCCTCTAGTGATTTTCAAGTTTTGTGATACTTCGCTCGGAACAAACCATTATATCCGGTGCTTTTCGGATTCTGTGGCCCCTAGCCAGTATATATTAATTTGTTCTGAGCAAAGTGTCACAAGGTTAAAAAATCACTGTTAATCGAGGTGACAAAAATTGAAAAGAATACAGATGGAATTTTAATTCAAATTATATTGGCTTAGGCTGGGTTTGATCATTAGTAAGTTAAAAATCAAAAGTTCTAGTATAAAATTAAAAATAATACAGTTATTAATACAGAAGAAAGAAAGAATTTTCACTATTATTTAGTATTTTTAACTTTTACTAACGATCAAACAACCCGTGCACTTTATACAGGACCAAAGACTGTCAAGACATGCTAAATGTGTATATTTTTTAAGCACAATTGTAAGTTATTATCGTGTGTTTAGAGGAAATTGTTAATATAGCTAATATAAATGTTATTTGTGATTTCGTTGCGCAGTCTTCATCCAACATTATGAATAATATATATATATAAAAAAATAGCATTGGCTATGGATAAGGAGTATAATTTAAAACTTTGGAACTTGTAGTGACATCTGTTAAAGATTCACACAAACTTCTACCGAAATCTACCTATTACTAGTCTGTTCACAGTTATTTTACCTCTAGTTGTTATTTTTATTTTACCTCGACCATAGCTATAAGTATATAATATCTTTGCTGTAAAAATAAATATGAACGGACAGTACTTTGGCTGATGATAGTCCTAGTCATAAAACGAGTCTAAACTAAGTTCGGAATGTGTTCTAAGCAATATACTACTACTACTACTTTCCATTATCCGCACCTGATGGCGCATAGGGCACTGCATTGGTACACCAAGTGCAGTGTATCTTGATCATTTTATTACATGAAGGTAGGATGATCAGTATCACGCTTCAGTACCAGTCCAAGGTATCATACATGAAATATTAATATGAAAATCACATGTAAATTCAAATTTTACATGTTGTGTGTATTCAGGTCCCAGCTAAGACTGATTCTATGAATATGACTTTCACCCTAAGAATAGTAATGAAGAATTGAAACACTACCTGATCCACAGGTGCATGATGGTATCTCCTGTAGGTACAAAATATATCCATTCCCTTATCTCCACCTGATAGTGAAAAAGACACTAGATATTTATGTAAAAGTACAAAATATAACTGGTATTTAAATGGATCATATGGATTCCACATACTGCCAAAAGTGATTGGCCGCCAGTGCATCCTCCCAAGTCAAGTCCATGTCCCGCAGCTCTAACATAAACTGCCTGTAGATTGTCAACAGTGGACGTCCAGGACACAGAGAACCTAATGCCTTGTGAAATAGGCAAGCGCAGTTAAGGCTCTTGGGAGATTGTTTATTGGGGTCCTTAACATTACATGTCTTATTCATTACAGATGGTGTGTAAAATGATTCAGATATGCGTAATATATAGCCCAGCCAGCCGAGACACCTTCGCCGGATGACATTTGATACCTAGGGTATTTAAATAATCCTTTGTGTCAACCATTATCCTGTATTATTTATTATAGATATAGTGGATAACTATTCTGATAAGTATGTATCATGCGAAGCATGTTCTTTCATCAGCAAAGATTATTCACCGCACTCAAAAAAAAATATGCACTAAGTGTTGGGGGTCTTCCATTAATTATCTATTTTTGTTTGCATTTTTTACCTCTTTTTACCCGACTTGTAACTAAGAGATAAGCTATCCAATCCAGATCAAAGATATCTTAACCAAAATAGAAATTTTGTTGACAATCATTTATCAACAGTTCCGGCAGGTAATCCATGACGCTCATGGACTATTTTTATTTTAAAAGGTTATAGGAATTTGCATTAAATTATTATTAAAAATAAATATTATCAACAGTCTAGGTTGCAGAGTATGAAGCGATGTTGGATGTACATTCAAATATAAATATAGTTGCTTGGATTTAAGCAAGCATTGGACAGATATTGCAAATATGCATTTGAGTGTATTATATCAAAATGGTGTATATTTGGCTTCTAGGGTTAAGTTTTAATAGGGGAGTGGTGATAAGAAAAAAATTGCTTAAGTTTTTTTGCTTTTTTCTACAAGATCATCCATTATTAAAGGACGACAATTAGTTATTCTTACGCTTGTTGCTACTCAAAGCAGGACTAAATTTAAAATCTTAAAATTTTCATGGCAATCAAGCAGTAATAAGACAAAAGCTTTTTTTTTCAGGCGAAAAAATAATTGATAGAGTTTATTAATATTTTATTAAGTCTTGTGGTAATTACATTTATCAATATGAAATACTTATAAACATTGTTAATCCAGATATGAAAACGACAGTAAGATTAATCCGTAGAAAACGGTTCTCTTTGAGTTGGACATAATTTGTAGTTGACAAAGTCGTGAGGTTTAAAAAGAAATTTGCAATGCGACAATTTGTTGCTGTTGTCGAGGGTATTTAAAACGTTATTGCAGGCAAATAAATAAAACATTTTGCAACAAAAATCTTTCTACGAAGAATTCCTTTCATTAAACATAATTTACAACGAAATATATAAATAAATGTTATTCTTCCTTCACCTTAAACCGTTACAGTAAAAACAACTAAATAATATAATCCTAAACATTAATGCTAATATCTTAAAATTGCAGAGATTAATTTTGAGGTCACGCTTGTTCATCTTCCGAGGTGCTGGTGGATTGATTTGGCCTTAAGGTGGGTTTGTAGTTATTGCGGATGCTATCATTCACCCCTTCCCGATTCCGAGCGATCTCGATAGCGTAGAACTGTATTCTCGGAACCAGCAAGGTGTTTCTCTCCGTGTAATCCTCCTTAGCATCAGCCCTCATCAGAGTGCCGAAGCTGTAGTCTTCCACGATGTTCTTGAACTTCTCGCAGAAGGGCCTCCATTTTGCCTTTCCCGCTGCGCTCTTCAGCTCATCCTCGTTGATGGAGTCCACGTTCAGGTCGGGGAAGTCTTGTCGGAAGTGCGAATATATTATATCGTCGTTTGGTGTCAGCCGAAGGATTTTAGGATCTACGGCACATAGTATCTGCAATCAAAATAAAGGATTTTTAACATACACATACACCACTTTCCATATCCGTTCTTTACGTAATTATTGAAGTACTCATAAAACGGAGATATTTTTTAAATTTTATTAAAGATGAATAGAGGTCTTTTTAAAACTGGGAGTTGAATCAAAATGGGAATAAACTTCGTTTTGGTAACACAGCCTCCAAGTTACTTGATTGCCTGCCAACTTAGAACCGTAAATACATATTCTTAAAAGTTTTCTATGAAAGCCGATATAATAGCATTAATAATAACTATGGAAACTCAACCTCACAATATTTTGATGTTATTTATGTTGTATCTAAATAAAAACATTTCTTTCTTTAACAAATTTCAAAAGGGTCTATATTGTATTCTAATTCAATTCCATTTCTAATAATAACCTAACTGGATTCCAATAATGTGAAAGAAAAATACAACACATGAAGATTCTCAAATCAGAGTTCTGAGTTCCGGATCAGTGATGAGATCACAATAACAAAAATGTGGTTTTCTTACATTTAGGTATTTCATTATTCATTTTATGTCAGTGAGCTTCCTGTCTGTTATGGTGGTAACGAATATTTAAAATCTTCAAGAAGTGTTTACAAAACAATATTCCACAACACTACCAATTGTTATGATAAAAATTTAACTACTTAGTATGTTAAAAAATTAAACTTAACACAACAATGGTTTCTTTTTTATTTACATCTTTCAATGGGCGATTGCTTGATTGGTGATATCGAAAGAAAAAATGTGCATCTACCCCATTACAATATTAAAGATACACAATTCAACTAACTAATTAACACAGTAAACAATCGAAAAAATTATAATATTTACAATAACGTAAAATTATTATTAATAAATGCAAATTGAGTCAATATAAGTGTTAGGCAAAATAGTAACTAATATTTATTGTGAATTGATAATAACAAAATAAATCTTAACATCATTTTAACAAATGTGATTTGAATCAACTACCTAAATAATCGTTTTTATAAAACCAGAAATAAAAATTATTTTATCAAAAATACTTTATTTCTGTGTCCAAGTGGTAGGAAAATAAAAGAGGGAAGTTTAATGAATGATGTGTACAAATAGGTAGGAATTAATTTAGGTTTTAAAACATGAAACCAGATTTTAAATACATAAAATAATTTTATGTTGCCTTTACTAATTTTTCAAGAAAAAATAATAATTTATAGCTTTAATAAGTTGTAAGTAATTGGATATTAAAAACGCATATTCGACTGCTAATAACGAATTTAAATCGTATTTTACATCGATCATAACTTCGCTTAGATCATGTATTTAAAATAACAAAACTCAAAAACTAGATAGCATTATGATTTCTGATGATAATACGCGCAGAATCATTGCCCTCTTCATAGCCACAGCTTTGCGCGCTTCGGAGATAATCTACTAGCGAAAACGTTAAAAAAAAACACCAAGTGTAACGATTCTAATTATACATCACTACAGAAGATAATGTACATCGATAAAATACATGTAAAACATCAAAATAAAAACAAAGCGAGACTAAACTCGCCATTGAACATACGTGCAGGTATGGCGATCGCCTCGTGTTTGCGCAAAGTTACCGAAAATGCGTAATTGAAAACTTACGTTGAAATAAATGTCTCCATGCTCGATCGCTTTCGAAGCCCACAAATTCTCTAGAGTTTCATCATTCCCGAATTCCTCAGCAGGCCGTGTAAGCACATTGAAGTCCTGTCAAAACACGTGAGAAATGAAAAAAAATGTACGAAAACAATAGTAATAAGCATTTTTTAAGAAAATTGAGGATGCTAACCATACTATGAAATATGCGAAATAGTAATAGTTTTTTAAATCACAGTTTCTTGTTTCTTCTGCGGTTAAAATAGCGAAAGGTCAGACACCAATCCAGTTCGCCGGCACGTGCTCCAAAATAATGACAGCTGAGCGAATCTCGGGACAAATTTGAAATGAAGCTAGCAGCAAATTGTGCAAATTCGGTTCCGTCACAACTTCACGTCAAGTATTGCCAGTACATTAAATTATTATCCATAAAAGTGATTGCAATAATAATCTCGCTGCTTTTAACTTTTAATCCTTTCACTGTTGGTTGTGCTATTAATATTATTGGTAAAATAAAACACCAGTTTTAATTTTTCCACCTTTAACGCTTCTTTACAGAAAATACCAATCTACAAACAGCTTTACAAATAAATTCAACTCTATCTTTGAAAATAAATATGATTACTTACAATTAATAAATTAATGACGTTTTTACGTTTATTTATGAGGTTAAACAAATATTTTTTAACACAAATTAAATGTATCGGTAGCGGCGGTGATTAATTTTTAGGAGCTAGGTAGCCATTACGTCATTTAAGAAGGGGTAAGTAGAGAGGATAAAAAACCATCCAATAAATGCATTTTTAAAATATTTATTGGAGAGCATAAATAATAAAATTGATTTTTTTAAGACAATGAATTTCAGATAATTTTTACCATAATGAATAATGTTTTCATAATTATTATCATCGCACCATATCAGCTCCCAATGTGGAAAATATTAGGAGGATCTTAATGAAGTAAAAAATCACTGCATTATTTTTTTGTTTGTTTTATGTGTATTATTTAGTTGCTCATATTATTATTCTCACTGCTTCTAGCAATCGAACAACAGTAACAGTAAGTTGTTCTTGTGCGTTATACTAAGTCAGGTCTGCGTCCAGTAGTTCTGATGTAAACAACACTGACGACGAATTGTTAGTTAGCAGCAGCAGTGATACTCAAGAGGATGCCTCATAGCTCATAATATTATGTAAAAAATATTATTTAAAATAAATCGTGTTATTAATATAATTTTTTCAATTTTTTTGGCAGCAGAATAACCACTCCAAGGTATGAAATATTTAATACTATATAATTATTATTATTACGTGTTGTGGAATTTAAAAATAATTAATAAAAATCGACAATAAGGTAGGTACTATAACAGTTTAGTTAGTACCTATCCAGTGGATGAAAAGGGAAAATGAGTTCAGTGACTAAAAACTGACGCATGCGCATTGCAAAGACGCCATCTAAACTTCTTTACCTGTCCGCCGTCGAGTGAAAATTAGAATATTGGGTTTGTGTTTACCTCGATAATGGAGTATTTCTGCAAATCTGAGTACAACGAAAAGTTTTTCATTTAATGCTCGCGTAAGTAACTTTGCGGCTTTGATAATTCTGCGGGTACTGGCCGTATTTGAGAAAGTTTGTTTCGTACAGGAGGGCATTATTGCTCGCGGTAACATAGCCGTGATACCGCGGGTAATATACCCATAATTTACCTTGTTTACGAGTGTTTCTGCCCTGCTATCTTCTACATTTAAGTAATTTTTGTTCGATTACGAAATAGTGCCCGCCAAACTACCAATTCGCGGCGCTATAGCCGTATTCGCCTTTGCGCAATTTTTTTTTTTTTGTTATGGAGGGAAAGTACGCAGAATGCTCGTACCGATTACCATTTGTTTACGTTTGCAATTTACTCGATGTGACGTTATTTATTATTTCTTTCTATTTTAGATCTGTCGCGCGATAAACAATCGCAAGGATCTCAACTAAAGCGGATAATACGTAAAATGAGTTCAGCACTAAAGCCGGCTCTACCACAAGGGGCGGGGGGGCAGGCGGGCCCCGCGCAGAACTCTTCAACTATGAACAGCGTGGGGGGCGGTGCCGGCCTCAATCACAACTCGCAGGGCCACGCGCACCTGGGCCATCACGCCCACCTGGCTCACCTTCAGCCTGGCCTGGGCCACCTACCACACGTGGGCCAAGCCAATAACTTCGGCAAGGGAGCCAACCACTCCGCGCCGCTTAGTCTCGTGCAGGACAGGCCGCCCGCCCCGCCGGCCGCCCAGCCCCCGGCCCCTGCGCAACCCACGCCGGCCGCCCAGCCCCTGGCGCTCACCAGGAGCCCGGCCCCGAGCGACGACCCGCCCTCCCAATCCAACGGAACTTCGGAGCCGCCCAACCGCCCCATAGAAGCTTCCAACTCAGCCGCCGCGGAACCGCAACCTCTCAACAACTCTCCTCTCAAGGTCGGAGCTTCCGGAGACAAGGAATCGGCTGCAGAATCTGTTCCTGAGAGTTCTGACCTGCCCAAGCCATCTTCAGAACCTCCCGGAGTCGTAGCTGAAGCTCCCAGCCCCAACAAGCCTGCTCCGGCTGAAGCTGAGGCCGCGGTGCCTGAATCTAGCAAAGAACCTGCAATACCCGATAGCTCTAAAGAAATTGTAGAACCCATTAGCAATGACAAGGTTGAACCGCAACTGGATTCCGACCCTCTCGAGGAAACGAAAAAAGGATGTGAAGATGCCGCTGCAGGCCGGCGATGGCCCCAGCCCGCCCAAGAGGGCTCCAACTACTCCTAAAGAAAAGGTTTCTCCCGATACACCGAATGACGACAGCGCTTCAGACATGACTCCCGATGGTAGAGGCAGCAAAAGGAACCGAACAAAGGTAGATTTTTATTCACAGTCTTAGGATTGGTCTCCACAAAGCACTCGATCTGTCACCTGCCAACCTCTTCATCCCTAATCACCTGGTCAATACAGCTGTTTCTAGGGAGATCTTCTAGATTATTGCCTTCTTCATTACATATCTGGATTATCGAGTGTCGCATGTTGACCATGTTGCACTTGTGAGTAACCATTGTCTTCTCTCAATTTAGTGCTGATGCTGTTAGACTTTAATAGATTCCTAGTTTTCCCTCCATCTTTTGGTGGGTAGAGATGCATCACAAATTTTACAATACTATTATTGTCAATTCTCGCAATGTGTGCCTGCCTCCTCCGACCACATCGTGTACTTTACACGATGCTCAAATGAAGGAATTCTTTATTTTGTCTCTTGGAGTTTTCTCTGTGATGGATCTTCATTACCAAGGTTCGGCATGAATTTGATCTTCTCTGTGCCCGCCATTGTTTACATTTCATATTTAATAAAAGTAATAATTTTATTCTGATGAGAAATTGTATGTTTCCAGGTACAACCGTATCAAATTCCAACTCCT
Source organism: Micrasema minimum (assembly GCA_022494985.1). Classification (NCBI taxonomy): domain Eukaryota; kingdom Metazoa; phylum Arthropoda; class Insecta; order Trichoptera; family Brachycentridae; genus Micrasema; species Micrasema minimum. Next base: position 17,889 of record JAGVSP010000998.1, read on the forward strand.
GAGTTGGCCATGTTAACCAAACTGTCTGCTAACCAAGGAAGAACGACACCCACAAAACAAAATGATGAAAAGCTTATTGTGTTCTATAAGTAAGAATTTTTCTATTCATCTTGAAATAAATTTTATTTAACAGAATTTAATGTATCCATGAGATAACAAACCGGTGTAAGTGTTGCCATTTTAGTGAATTTTCAATCAATAGCAATTCCACAATATGGAAACACAAGTGGTGCCAACATCGAATATAATTTTGGAGGCTGTCTGAAAGTATGTCTGAAAATATTAACGAGACTATCGAATTTTGTACACAAAAAAGATTTCAGTTCAACACGGGTTGAAATTAAAGAACTTTAAATAATATACGTACTCACTGGAAGGTAACATTTGCAATGAATAAATAAATGAATATTGGTGGCGATGATTGTTTAAAAGCCATGTAATGCAAATTTTGCCTGCGGGCCCGGAAAGCAACCACAGACTGTAAATTCAGCAAATCCAAAGTTAAATCCGCGGATCTGACCCATTTTACTTCTTCTATAGTTTCAATCTTACAGATTGGTCTGTAGCAAACATCTGTATCTTTTCCCCCTCTCTTACAGTAGGGCAATAACAGAAATATCGAACGAAATGTAGATACAGGTCAATACAAGGTTGATATCCACCTCATACCGACCTGTATCTACATGTCGATATTCCTGTAATCTCCCAAGTGGTCTTCAGTGGTTCTCTTTAGCTGTGCGTAGGTATTTATCAATCTTTTTGAATGTGTATTTCTTTGCAGAAATGAATTCCTGGCCGTTCGCAACACGGAAGGCGGTTTCTACGTTTGCCAGACGACACAGAACGTGTACCGATCGACCAGGAAGATCAAGATTAGGTGGCTCTCACAAGACAAGGCGGCAGACCCCTCGGGGGAAATATACAACCCTGACTTTTACGATGTTACTGGTAATTTGTTTTCATATTTTTTTGGCTTTGGACCGATGATATCATTAGTGATACTGAATAACCGCTGAAGACAAAACTTTTTTTTTGTAGTATACAGAATTTTTTTCTTTCCCAGTAAAGGTATGCATCAAATGCTGTAGCTTGGCTTGTATTGCACTACCAATAAAACCTTGTTTATTGTTACACGAAATCTAAATTTTGCTACTCAGAGAACTGACACAGTTTTGCAAAGCGGATTTGCAGTATCGCCAATGACATGCAATTTCGACTTATACCTTTATAAATACCTCAATGACTTGCATATTTCAGACATGGACTGCGTCCTGACGACCCTGTCGCTGCAGCGCGCCCGCAACTCGGGGCTGCGGCTCGGGGCGGCCGAGCTGGCCCGGACGCAGAGCATCCTGGGCCGGGCGCTGGCCGCCGAGCGGGGCGAGCCGTGCCCGACACGAGCGTCACGGAGGAGCACCCTGACGGCTGTGAGTTGAACACATATACATTGCAAACATTAAATAATTACTTTTCTCCACAAGAAAAGTCTGACCCCATCTCGCCTCGATTTAAGCTTAGACTATGGTGTTCTGTTGAAGAATTGATCCTGTCAAGGTTTTGTAAAACCAAGTCTTCTAATTGACTGCTTAAGAGCATGCTCTGTCACACGCTCAGCAGCTGTTTCTCCATATGATCGTATTTCTCGATCTTCTCCCAGGAATTTAACACTAATAGAGTATTGATTTTTTCACGTGTTTTTGATAATTTATTTATCTCCTAATGACTAAATTATTTTAAAAATAACACATACAAACAAACACACTTCTGACATTACAGGAAGAACATCTAGGCCTACGATTGCATGAAGAAGTGACGTGGCAGAACATCTTTTGCATTTTTTTTCCATCATGGTTTATTGACCGTTTTCTTCCAGTGGATCTATCGCTCTATAAGGACGAATCGCAGCTAGAAAAGAAGAAAGGGAAAGGGTCCCCGGCGGCGACTCCGTCGCGGAAACGCGCCGCCCCCAAGGAAGAGTCAGAGGGTGAGCCCTCGCCCCCCGCACGGGGGCCCAGCCCGCCCCCCTCAGCGCGGAGAAAGCGCGCGCCTCCGCCTGCCAAGAAGCCTAAGGGCTCCCCTAAGACCCCGAAAACCCCAGCCAGAAAGTCCAAAGCCACCCCCGCCAAGGACAAAGACAAAAAGACACCAGTTGTCACGCCGACCACTGGCAAGGTAGGCATGATACAACGGATTTATAAGAATGTACGTATCAATCACTTTCTCATTTCATTTTCATTGATTTATTCTTTTTCATTTGGGGAGCCAGGCAAGCGGTCGCGCCGAACTTGTCATAATTCATTGGCGTTCTGGAGAAATTTTGTAATATTTACCCTATATTCGTGTATAGATATCACACCAGCAATGCAATCAACACCGTATCTACACTGTAGTTCTATACGGAGGGATCGTAAAGGTGGCGGCATCGTGATTTTCTTTTGACTTGATCGATGCTGTCGCCCCCTTGACTTAACTTCACTTGTAAACTTTGCAACATACAACATAAATTTAAAGTCCTGCATAACATAGTCCCCAAGGACTCTGTAACAGCAGGGGTAGAGGTGGGATCGATCCCTCAGTTCTATATGACAGTAATATCAAAGAGATTTTACTGATTATCGTCATATCGTCGCCATGGTGGTGAAGAGAGCTAAGCCCCATACGTATTGTATGTGGGTCAGCTCTCTCCACCACCACGATGACGGTATATGTATAACAACTGCGATATATCTACAGGTAGATATGTTAGTAATTGTGCTGCAGGTACTTGCATTCAACCTGCAGCGATTTTAACATTAGGGATAAAAAATTACATCACTAGTTTTAACATCTTAAATTGATTAAACATTTTAAATTGCCCGAAACATTATTTTAAATTAATATCTGATTATTATTTAAGATAGAGAAAATATTTAGCAATAGTTTGACAATTTATTAAGAGTATAGAACATTAAACATTTAGAGTATATTGTTAAGCAATGAAGCTTGGGTTTTCAAAATAGATATTTATTTATTTGATTTACCTATTTATTTTGAAACTTATTTCCGTTTTCTCCTTTCCGCCAATGTCGTTACCAAAGCAAATATAATCAATTCAATGCATTATTCACATCGCGAAAAGCGACGTCTTTTGATGACTTGAAGATTTCAATTGGAAATTTGATATTGAAAATTCTTTGCAAAATTAAATTAATCGCCATCCGCTTTGCTTTCTCATAATTTTGAATCTTCAATATCAAATTTCGCAGAATAAACGGTTTGCGAGTAAATCCCAATTATACATTACCTTCAGTATCATTCATTTTTTTTAAACAGAAATCAATGAGTTTATAATAAAACAAGAAAGTGTGGTTAGTAGGTTTTTTTTATTTACACATTATTTTGATGAATGCACTGTTAACACTTGAACTAACAAATCATCTGCTTTTTTATCACTTATAAATGTCGCATTCCTTTATAACTAATATATTTTAAAAAAATATATATATATATATTATTCTAACCATCATATTATTACTTTTTCATAATTATTGTATCTTTAATATTTTTAATATTATTATATTAGTACTTGCGACAGCTTTTACTAGGAGCTGATAGGTCCCCAACCAATTCTATTAGAAACTATTCCTAGGGCTATTCCTTGCACTTCTATCTTCCTTGATTATTTTGTAATCACTGTTAAATTCAAGCCTGTCCCAGTAAAAAAGAAGTATTTACACGTAAGAGTAATATTTAAGTATTTATATTTTTTCCATTTATTTATAAAGGTATACATTTTATTTATTTACACTTTCAGTAAAATTTTATTTTTATATTGATGTTAGAAGCATGATTAATTAATTGTAGAAATGCTTTTAATCATACCTAGTTATTGTTCCCATGACAGTGCATGATCTAAAGGTATTATAGGATTATACAAATATTACCCTTACACACAAAAAATCTTCAAATTTAATTATTACTCTCATTTTTTTTCTACTCACAAACAAAAAACAACATTTCGCACCTTTAGAAGAAAACAACCTAAATGAAAAAAAAATTATAATGATATATCGTCCGTGTAAGTTCAATACGCGCGGAAGAACCATTTGTCAAAATGTTCAGGGGAGACAAAATACCCTCCAATTTCGTAAAAAAAAGATGTAAACATGAAATTTGTATCGGGATGTACGCGGTATTGCTTGCTTCTTTTGTGAAGATGGTTTATTCGCGGTATTGACATTAACCGAATGCTAGCAGTCTATTGGTCAATTTTAAAATTTGAATTAACCAATCGATGCGGCTTGTTTCGTTCAACGAAAATCACCAAAAATGCGTATTTTGAACTTATTGGCTCATACGCGATATTGAACTTACATAGGCGATATCATCATAAAAGACTGAAAAAAGAACATTATACATAATTTAGTATTTATTTTATATTTTATTTTAACACAGAAAGGTACATAATTTCCTATAAAAATTTATTAGAAATCGATATGAACAAGTTTACTTGCTTCTATTGAGAATTTCCGAAAAATTGGCATTTTGAATTAGGTCGTTTTCGCCCTAAAGTTGCGATTTGATTCCCAAAACCCAAGTCAATTCACTGTTTATTTAAATTAAAAAATCAAAATGTATTGTTTAATGCCCAAATAATATATGTTTAATGGATTTCTAATACTCTACAGCAGTTAGTTGTGTAATATTTTAAACAAACTTGTGTAATATTGGAGGTAATGAATGTTAAAAGAGGATTTATTTGTAATCTTGGCTTTATTAATTTACTAATATTAATCTTCATAATTATCAGTTGGCTGGCTCCCCAGATTCAATCTTTTGCTGTGTTCAATTTCAAAACTTTAAATAGCTAAATTTGCACTTATCATTACAAAATAACACCGCTGCGAACATGCTTTTATCAAAATTTCACTTAAAAACAGCAGAAGGTTGGCGTAGATATATAGAGTGGACATGTGTATGCATAATCTATTATACCCACATATGAATTACATATATCGTAAAACTGATGAAATGGTAGAGCATACGATGAAATCCTATATTAGTCTACCTCCTATTGTTAGCTCAATTACCAACAGCTAGGTTCTGAATTCTACCTTATCAGAATAGGGTATCTAATTATATTTCTTAACCAGAATTTCTTAATCAATATCTCTTGTAACTGCATATGACATGTGTATCTATGACAGGAAGTATCGATTATAGTTTTTATAGTAACTTGGTAATAGTTGGTTATTGATTTCAAATGTGGGATAATAGTTTTATACATAAACATGTTTTAATTTACTAACCATTTTTTATCAAATTTATTGTTTTTTTAAAATGATTACTGCTGAAAGATCAATTTTAAATGAAAAGAATAATGTATTTTACGCACATATTTCAGTATAACGTCTGTCTTAAATTACAAAAATTAATTTTTCGGTTTTAAAGTATATTCGTTACCTTGATATGGTGGCTATAAACATCTACAAATCGGAAAAGAAAAATATTATATAATTTTTTCCAAATAGTACACGGATGGGTTTATAATTCTTAAAATGGTGTATTTACTCAATATAGCCAAACAACGAAAATCTTTTAACAAATGTTTTTTTTTAATTGTAATAATATGCAGTAATATTATTCGAAGAAATAAGCACCCACTTACATAAATATTCAAATAAACTTTCAGCAGTAAATACGGTTCATATTTTTCAATGTTTTTTTTTCCCGTTTTTCATCGCTAAACGCTTTCGTGTTTAATTGTGCATTTTGTAATACACGCTTTTATAAATTCACTCATGGAAAATCAAATATCATCAATTCATCATATATCATTATGAATCACAGGATACGTAATGAATTATAATTTAAAATTCTTTTAAATCCCGTTATATCTATCAAGTCAGAACACAATTTTTTCACTCATCCGTTTTAAAATAAAAACTCAAGTTTTTATAAATCTTAGAAATGTTTATTTCTGTTAAATTAATTTGAGTTAGTAAATATGAGGCAGTCGAAGAAAAAGTGGCCTTTCCCACAAAAAGACAATAAATATATCAGTCCATGGCCTCGGGGTTCATCAGCCCTGAAGATGGACACTGCAATGTGAAAATTTTCAGATCAATGATAAACTAAATTCGACTTTGAGAAATGTTCAATCAATAGCTTTAAAATTAATTAATTTTAATTTTATTTATTTATTGATTTAATTAATGTGTACAAATTAAAGTTACATATTTATGGTCCTGGACTGCCAAATAAGCTAAGAGCTGGGTATTGGCAGTCCTGTTACATATGTGTACAATTGGATTACATAAAATATAATAGTATTTATTAATTAATATCCTCTATATAAAAGGGGTTAACATATTAATTTAATCTTCAATTTGGTATCTCTAAGACCTTCTGGAAATCACTTTGTGTTCGACTGCCTCGTGTATATTATAAATTATAACTAATATGTTTATTAATAATAACATTTATTTTACGTATCGCTGAGTTAGTTCAATACTGTAACATTTCAAATTCATTATACATCATTGTTGACTTAAATCTTATACCACTGTTCACAATTTGTTATGATATCGAACTAACGCAAGGATTTTGAGAATGAAATTGTTCTACAGCTGTATTATAGAGAAGGGAAGTATAATTCCATATGCAATAGTCACAGTGCTCCAATTACTGAAAGCTGTTATGTGAGAAGACCTATGTTTTAGCTACTAGTAAAAAAGGCAAAGATTGTTGTCCCTAGAAGCTGTGAAGACGTTTTCACAGCTTCTAGAAACAATATTTTTCACCTTTTTTGCTTGTATCTACTGATGTGCCGGCACCTAGAACATTTCACGAGCCTTGGCCTGCGCAATTCTTGGGCGTGTCACCCTAATGTGAAATGTTCTCGGTGCCGGCACATCAGTACTTGCACCTAGCCAAAATTAGGATAACTCAACTGATTTTTTGTAATCGAACAGCAGAGTGACACCTGTAATAGAATCATGAATGTATTTATCTCTTGATACAAGATCTTGAATTATTATCTTTAAATTGTCGAGGAACAGAAGATAAGATTGGAAGATAAACGTATCCTGTATCAACTCATATTGAGATGTAGATACATTTATGATTCCAGCACTAGCTCATTTAAGTCAATACCATAAATCTATGGATTTTAGTATAGTAATATACTTGTATCGAGGAAAATCCTGTACCACCATGTGACTCGCGGCCGCTTCCCATACAAACGTATTCCTCGATTTTCTCCGTGGAATTTAGCATTAGAGCAACGATTTTTTCACACTTTTTAGATATTGACCAGATGCGTGTTTGTATTGTCTTATTATTTAAAATATTTTATTTGTTAAAGGAGGAAAATAAATGATTAAGATGATACAAACACATATCTGTTGCTCGATCACAGATCACTATCGACGCGGTAATAAGCGACGTGATAATGATTTCTTACCACGGATGTTTAACGTTTTCGCGATCACAATGGAACACGCGTTAAAAGTTATCGATCGGGATTATTAAACGAGCGCACAAATCGCGAGCCATTTCCCGAGATATATCTTCTTCGCACATATCTTCTTTCAATCTTTCTCGAGTGCCGTATTGCATTTAGCCGGCGTTCGCCAAGCCAAATATTGAGAAAAGCAGTCGACTTAAAAACAATCCGACACGCGCGTTGACTTGACGTTTGACGTTTGGCCGCGATATTTATTATCATCTATGGTGCTCGGCAACGCTCGGCAATCCTCGGCAAAGGCGAACGTGGTATGAACGTATGTTCATTGTGATCGGTCAAATGGTTAGCGTTAGCACGTGGTTAGCACGTTTTTAACTATGTCGATAGTTATCTGTGATTGAGCTCCTGGTCGATATCTAAAATGTGTGAAAAAATCATTGCTCTTATGTTAAATTCCAGGGAGAAAATCGATGAATACGTTTGTATGGGAAAGCGGCCGCGAGTCACGTGGTAAAGTATGCTCTTAAGCACAATCTCTTCCAACATAATACAAGCATCTTATTACACGAACTAATATACAGCTGGTGGATGATTTATTCTTTATCTCGATACCGTATTACTGACCGTGGCTTGTTCGCCAGACGGCCACGACGCCGGCCAAGGCACCCGCGGCGGCCGTGACCCCGGCCAAGAGGAAGGCCGCGGCCAAGGTGGCCACGCCCGTGCCCAGCACCTCCAAGGGGAAGACGGGCAAGGCGACACCGGCAAAAGGTACGACCAGACACATTGCGATATGACACCCTAAAAACCCGACTGATACAAGTAACATTTTTAAAAATACCTAGTTTAACTCGTTGACTGCCTTTACATTTTGAATATTTTCATTTGAGTGAATAGAAAAATGTCAACTGAGATGGTTCAGATAAAATTTCAAAAACCGCTGCAATTTTGTAAGAGTATAAACTTCAATTTTTTTCACGCCGCAATACGCACAACAGTTTATCTCAGCCGCCGTAGAAATATTGCCTGATACAAAATGCGTTGAATCGGAGACCCCGGACGCGGTTCGTGGCGTTTAATTTGAGTGCTAAAAAGCATTTCTTATGTTCCTGATTGTGCCAAAGTGATTTTTTCTTGCTAGCTAATTAGAGAAGAGGCCTAATGAACACTTGTGCGATAATTGATATCCTCAAAAGCTGTGATCAATATTGGCTGCACTTGTGTATCAATGCAGTGCCCTATGCACTATTGGGTGCGGATGAGGGAGAGCAGCAAGCACAAAAACGGGGTTTGCTCTTTTTATTCTGTGTATCTATTTTAAAGTAATTATTTTTATCTTCAAGATTATCTCTCTTATCGGGTAAATAAATGATGTTTCATGTTGTTTGAGTGCTTTCTTCACTAAAGGTATGTTTGTTTATCAGTTGCAGCCGCCGCCAAGGCTGCCCAGCTGGCCTCTACCCCCTCCACTTCCACTGGCAAGACGGCGAGAACCGCCAGAAAACCCCCCAAGAAATAAAGCAGCAGCCCTCCACCCGACCCCCTCCTAAAGTTATGTCCCCTATTGACGATTGTCCGACACAATCTGTCGGAGCTCTTCCGCGGTACAAATCGTTTAACAGTGTAGATCTAAGATGAAGAAAACAGGTTTCTAGTAGGGGAATTTATTTTTGAGAGTAAATTATTAGAATCTACTACAATAGGAGTTAACTGATGGTCGACGAAGCTCATTGCCGTAGTTAGAAAGAGATTTTTGTTTCACATATCTCTGTTAACTAAAACAATATAAAGATTGGGATATTTTCGTTGGGAACCCATAATTCCGGTGATGTTCATATATGCCTTAAGTTAACTGAAATTGTCGATACGCAAAATTTAATTAAGTATTGGTATAAATAAATTTTTCAACATAATTTTTACTTATTTGGTGACGATGTTTAGTAAAGATAACTGTTAGCGAATTTCCCTCGGCGCACTCTGCGATTCCCTTATCGATTCAACTATTTAAAGCGAGGTTCATACTTATAGAAAAGTTTTTATGAATTTTTCCATCTTTTGTTACAAGTATGAATGTTGTTTGTACGATTTATATTATATACGTGTATGTGTGAAATTGTAATATTGGTATAATTAATTTTAGGTATAAATTTCACAAACATAGTTGTTTCCGCCGGAGCTGTAACTCTCTCGGACTCGAAGCCAGAACCAATTTGATTAATTTAGAAATACTTGTTAGATATTGAAATTACTCAACTGCCCCTTCCCGTATCCCTCAGTAACCAACAGACTTTTATTCACTTGTAAAATATTGTTTTTAGATTTATAAATGAATTGGGTTAGAATAAGCATTCGGAATAACGAAGTTTTAACAAAATTATCAAGTTAGATAAGTGCATTAGCCATTAACTGGGAGGATCCACATATTTAGTTCTAAATCTAGGCGTAAGTAAATGAAATGAAAATTATTACTAAAGTGTCATGCAATGAAATCTCCTGGTAGAATAGACTCAAACAAAGTTTATTCTTTATACATATAATATATGGAACAATTATTACGAAAGAGAAAAGTAATTATTGACAAGCTTAGTGTTGCATTCTAAGTACGCTAAGGCGATTCATTTATTAACAAGTGTTGGAGAGGTGTAGTGATTGTGTATGTGAAGTCTTGTTTTCTCCTAGAACATAAGAGGCATAAGGAATAAGCTAATCTTAGTTACACACACTTGTTTACATTTCCCAATTTCTGTTTACTATCCTTGTTTGTCCTTATTTTATATACTCCAATATTTTAAATATTATTGTCTACTGTTCACATTACTAGTTCCGAAACCTAAAGGTTATTTTACTGATGTGAAATTTTACGCTGTACTTCCGTAAATAATGATTTCAAATCTTCAAACCATATTCATTAAAGCTAGCTTAGCTAAAATTAAATTTAACGACTTAAAGTGAGTCTACTTAGCCGCTTTATATTATTATAATTTGATGTGTTCTAAAGAATGTGTATTTTATTTTAGAATTCTATCTAACCAATTTTTAGCTATTCAGTATAAAATTACGCAATGAGTTGTGAATTTTTATCATTTTATTTTTAAATAAAATTGTATATCCCAATTAACTAGTTCTGCAATATCGTCAGATACTGTAACAGAATTGAGTTAATAAATATTATATATTATTTTAATCTCATATTTTTTATTTAATGTCTCTTATTATTGAATGGATTATTTGAAGAGATAACAAATACACAATAAGCTTTAGTTATGTAAAGAAAATTTGATATCGAAGATTTGGGAGGAACCTGAGGGTCTTGCAAACTCTTAATTTCATGATAGAGATGTTATTTATGAAGAAACATGCACCAAACTTTATAAATATTGTTTGAACTGGAAAAAGCAATAATCGTTGACATTGAGGATGTTATAGTATAGTGTACTGAAATTATAACTGTTCAACAGATTAAATTGTCGTGTCACTGTGTTCAATGTACCAACTTTTTGTTTCACAATTTTATTGTAATTTGTGCCATGTTTCTAAATAAAAATACATTGAATATTAATCTGATTTATTTATTTATTTCTCCTGTAGGTACAATGAAATAATTAATCCATATAATATTGTCTATGTACGAGTGTCAAAATTAAAATCAATGTTTTAGGTGATTTTAGTTGAGAGGCATAAAGCAGACTTTATACGGTACAGTATACTGTGCAGTCTGAAAACTGTCCCGAATAAAGCTAAAACTGTGTGCTAGTGTCAGATTCTCACAGTGCACACATTTTTTCACAGTTTCGGCGCGCGCATCACCCGCGGCGATTACGACAGTAAAATACGTATAAATAGTATCGGTAATATTACAAATACTTAAACTTTGATAAACTTTTATGATGGCGAATATGAATATAATGTAATAAATCATATGAACTGAAATCCTAGATCGAAATTCGGTAGAACTTTCTAAAGTTATTCATAATATATTATGTTGAATTTATATGCGATTATAATTGCATAAAATAAATGCTTTAAAATTAAAGTGATTACAAAATCGATAAATCAGCTGTACATTTTCAGTAGATTCGTTAAATCTCCACAAAATCGATAGATCTGCGAAAAATCGATAAGATAGGTGACGCGCGCCGACGCGACGATAGAAATTATTATTATGGCAACATTAAAAGTTCGATTGTCGCGTACTGCGCATGCCTACAGTCAGTTTAAACTGTGCCGTGTAAAGGTAAAATTCACACCGCACAGGTTTATTGGTCAGAAAACGGACACGAGAAACTGTACAGTTTTCTGAACAAGAAACTGCACAGTAATATTTTCGAAATTAATCAATAGGTGTCTTGCAATCGGACAAAGTCAATACCACAAATAAATCATGTTCTTACAATTTGATATCTCAACAGACGAGAAGTTTGGAAGGGAATATGGTACCTATCAATAATTACATCCAATGCCGCTCAACTAAAATCCCCAAAAATAAGTATTTTAATTTAAATGGCTTGTACGCGGTACAGAACTTACATAGATGACGATTTGGCCCAGCCAGCTGAAACACCTATGCCGGATAACAGTAGTAGTTCCAAGGGTACATTTAAAACGATATTCAAAGAAAGGCAATGTAATAATTAGGGATGGGCGATTCGAATCCCTCGAATATCATGATTTTCAAAGATTCAAAAAAATAACTCGAAACATCGAAAATCGAACCACTTTTTTTTCTTTCTAATTTTAAACGAAAATTTGTTTGATGTGAGAAATGCCAAAATATCCTTTCGCGCGCTCGCATAAGACCGCATTGTGCACAACTTGACGAAGAAAAAACAGGTTCACAACACACGCGATTATAATATGGAAAAGTAGCATTCTTTACTAGCTTAAGGTTTAATTTCCTGTGGCACACATTTCTTTAAGTACTAAATTTGCAGAAATCAGAAAAAGTTTTTACAATTTTTTTATTGTGAATAATAATAATCATTCAAATACCACCCACTGGAATTTTTGCCTGCAAAATGAGATTTTTCTTGATAATTTAACTGTGAATGACAAAATTTGATATTTTATGCGTTTTAAAAATTTGTAGCTAAAATGGTTATCAATTTGAAGTATGTTTTTTTATTCAATTCCGGTTTAATTTTGGATATTTTTTTGTACATAATATTTTAAAAAGACACTTTGTAGTCGATGGATATTTCTTTTTAGGATTAGAAATTAGGATTCGAGATTCGAGGTAAAATTTAGATTCCGATTCGAAGAAACTTTGGATTCGACCCAACCCTAGTAATAATGAAATAAAACAAGTAATTTTTAGGTAGATAGTTTATTAGTCTCTTTGTATGAATACATGTCTCTAGGCTTGTACAAATTGGATAAAATGCGTTTTATATTTTCTGAGTATAAAGAATGTTCAGTGCTAATATCTCGATACAAAGTTATCGACATTCGTATGAATCAATATATTGGGGAAAAACCGATATTGTGAATATTTCACTGTTGAAAATTGGATCAGTTTTTTTTATAAGCTCTGATATGTAATTTCACATTTAGAAATTTCTTTGATATTGTGTTAACCTTTCCAAAATTAAAAAATGATTTTATTAAGTTTTGATATATCGTGATCTCACTTTGAAAGACTAATTTTAAAATTCTTATTTTTACAGAAGATATATTTATTTTATTTAATATGAATTTCGCTAATCAATATATATATAAATAGTTTAGGCCTTGATCCTAAATTTTCCATATTTTCATTCCTTCATAAAAAATAAATATACATTTATATATTTTATTACACTACATAGATTCTCATAATAATGTTATATTTTTATGTTCTTTTTTATAAATACTTAATTTTGTATAAACCATTTATCACAAAATAAAATTAGCACAAAGTGTTAAAATTCTAAATAATTATAATAATTATTTTATTAACCCTTCAGGAGGTTGAAAATATAATGAATGAATTTGAATTGTTCTTATATTTAGGGTGTCCATTAAAAACCTCTTACAATAATATTGTAAAATCCATAATTTGAGTGGATAGGTGCGATTAGTTAATAAATGGTTTAATCTAGACAACTTTTTTATTCAATTGATTTGAGTAGTGTTATAAATGATAATATGGGACAAATTTTGGCGTTTTTATATGGTAAATTTTAATATGATATGAACTCAAGTTAAACAATTGAAAATTTTTAATACTTACTGTAATTACTGATACTCTTTTCCCTTATCCACACCTAATGGTGCATAGGGCACTGCAAGATCAATTGGCAAATTTTGTAACAAAATAATTAAAATTAATAATAAAACTTACATTGTTGCTTTAGTATGTAACTGAAGGGTCAATTATTATGTTGTTAAACTGAAAAAACAAATGAAAGCATTTTGATAGACAATTTTTTCTTAAACGTTTAAGAGATGGTGATTTGCTATAGTGTTATGTTTATTTACTGTATATTAATTATTTTCTAAACACACAAGGGTTTTTACTTTGATAATACACATTTTTGGTCTTCTAGGACATGAAATTGACACTTGTAAGGTACAACATCACATTAAATCGCTAATTTTGATGTTTGAAAGTGGACTAGTCCACTGTCTAATGTGCTTGCTTATGTATTAATATACCTACGACCACCACAATTTTTTTTGTAATATAAAAATAAACATTTGAATATTATATTTATAATTTAAGTACACGGCTAGTTGAAGAAACCCAAAAATTTAATGAAACATAATAGTAAATATTTCTTTTTAAGTAAAAAAAATTGTAATGGTAGTAGATATTAGAGCGACGTGCGATGTGTGTAAGTGCGTTTTTTTAGCAAACTTATTTCAGACCTACAGTCCTTTAATTTAAGCAATCCTTTGTATTAAATTTTCTCACAAATATTCTAAATTGTATATTAATTAAAATACTTTTTGATCTCTAAACCGGTAAATAAGATTTATATCCATAAAATTAGTTATATTATTACGTAGATTGTAATCTCTAATTTATTGTATAAACATTTTCAATAAATGTGTGTTTTTAGGGGAAGACAACAACATTACGAGGTACATTTACATTTTACACAGATATAAGAATTACAGGTTTTAAAATTTGCTGGATAAAATATAAAACTTTGTATCCGAAAAAGGATAAAAATCACATTTATATAATTTACTCTATCAATACAAAATTCAAATGGAAAAGTGCAAAATTTTAGATATATTCAAGGTATTTAAACTAGAAAATACAATATTTAGGACGGTTAATATATATTAGGCTAAATGAATATAGGGTGTTTTTTTTTAAATGCATTATATTGAAATTATGTAAAATACGATATTTCTTCTTCGAACATAAGGCATCTATCATTTTTATGGAAAATTCGTATACAAATATTATGATGGATTTGTATTCTTAACTCTTTATTGAGAAAAAATAAACAATTTAGAAAATTACACTTTTTCATTTTTAAATCTTAAATTTGTTAAAATTTTTGACTATTTTTTGCAAAATGTTATCTTTCCAACAACCCATTTAAATATAATGCATTAAAAGTAAAATATCATGTATAAAATTATTTTTTTAAAAACCTTCAAATTTCGCCTTCCCAATATTTATTTGAGCTTTCAAAATTGTAAGTTTAACAATACAACGCTCTCTTTTTACACGTTTTTTTTTATACAACCATTGTTCTTATGCATGAACACCATTAGTATTATACATATATTCATGTTACAAAAATACATTCCAAATTAATGATACATTATAAAATAATTATTTATTTCAATACATATGGGATGGGTCATTGTGTTAAATTTTTGAAGAGGTGAAAAAAATATGAAATGCGTGTGTCATGTTTAGGTACTCGAATGATATAAAGTTTAAATACAAAATAAAGTATTTATTATGATCATTGTTTTAGTAGTAATTATCTGAATAATTTTAAAAGTAAATGATATTGGCAGGTTGGTTAGTCTTTGTTGTTAATTGGTTATAAAACTGTGTTTTATTCACAATATATTGGGTTCGATTCCCGCTAAAATTGGTCAACATGAAAAATAAAGGGAATTTCACTATTATACAAAATATATCAAATATATGAAGCGTAACACTAATCACCTTCCCTCGTGTTATTTACAATTAAGATAACACTGCACCAGTGCCTTCTTCAGCTTTCCTTAAAAAAAAAAAAAAGCTGGACTCAAACAAAACACGTAATAATTAAAATAAATTAAACATAAAATATAAAATTAAATAATTGAACACATTATTATCGAGTCAAGCCTAAATCAACATAATAGGTAATATTTAAAATGAATATCAAGTTATTTAAATTATAACTTAAGTCATATTCGACACCTGTGAAGATTTGAGTGATCAAATTTATCAAAATCGATGAGTGAATACAAAAAGTGAAAATTTGTTGTGAAGAGTCTCACTCTGTTGTCATTTTGGTGTATTATAGTATTATGTTTTTGAAATTGATAGAGTTTTTTAGTTTTTATGCCATGCGTTACATATTTTAGCTTCCATTATCCTGGCTGATGTACTTTGGTATTAGTTGGTAAAAAGCAAACAGCACTACATAACATCCCTGAAAACTCTACCAACATTTAAAAACGCCTTGGAAATGTAAGAAATTTAATGTTGAGAAGCCTTCTGCAAAGAATTAAGAAAATTGTTCCATATAGCTTTATAATATCCTTCAAATCTACCAAATCATGAGTCTTCAAATTTTTTAGACCAATCTAGTAGAGATCAACTTAAGATTCTTCATTATATTATTTTAAGCATCCTGTAAAACACAAGGTTAAAAATGAATTTTGATGTTGGTAACACTGTTCTAGAGTTGATTTGCAACATTGACTCTTAACTCACGCTATTGGTTGAAATTTAAGGACACCAACCATAGACAATTCCTAAGTTCTTGACAGATCTAACCATAGATAAAATATAATGAAACCACAGTTTTGTTACCAGTTTGTTCCCACTGGTAAAAAAATGTGGTGTCTTTACAGATGTTTACGGCACTCTTAAGTCCCTCGCATGAACAGGGGTGGTATCTTCCGGACTGGGGCTGTCGTCTCTGTGTGGCTTGACCCTGACTACAGATCGGCGGGTAGATGCCGAGGGATCGTCGCATTGCGGGGCATATTGTCCAGGGATTGTGAGGGAGCCGACTGTGTACTGTGGGCCGACCATGCCACCCCCGCTCAGCCGCATCTTTTCCGGATCGTAGCCTTGGGAGTCCTGGGCGGTGAAGATCAGACCAACGTTGAGTTGAGGAATATCATAGTAGACCGTCAGGGTGAGCATCATGAAGGTTAGGCCAACCAAAAGATAAACTGGAAGAAATTAAATTAAAACATTTAAAAATTACACCTACTCAATATTTATTTTTATTATAAAGTTGTATTCAACTAACTCTTTCGATTTGAACACTGAATTGAACTATCAAAACATTTTGGAACCTATCCACATCCATATTTTGTTTGCTAATAATTTATACTGGCTAACCATAATAATTATGTATAAATTAGTATAAATCTAACAGTAATAATTAAGAAACAAGAACTCTTTATTGAGTCGGCGTTAGCGTTGTGAATAACATATCAAATTATATAAATTTAATAAAACACTTTGTTTTAGACCACGGAGTTTTTATTTTTAACATGACTAGTTTCCGAAACCTCCTTATTATTATATTATTATTGAACTCACCAGTAGTAGCAACTTTGTAGAGGGGTCGCATGGGCTGGTTAGGAGTGTCTCCAGGGATGTAGTCTCCCAGGCCGATGGTAGTGAGGGAGATGAAGCAGTAGTACAGGGAGTCCAGGTAGTCCCACTCCGGCTCCAGAATGCTGAACACAGAGGCTGGGATGGCCAGGAAAAACACGACCAGCATCGACACTGGAATCAGATGAATAAAGCAGATGAGATTTACTGTAGAATGCATGTTTTTTTATATTACTTTACAACTATTACTGCTACAATGTTCCTTTATCAGCACCTTATAGTTCATAGATGGGAGGAGGGACGTCCATTTGGGTGTTCACTTCTTTCAGGTGATTGGTGGTCGCATACATAACTCAGAAATTCTGATGGATGTAGGTCTGTTCGTACCTGATAACTATCTTCGACAAAGACAGCATCGATTGTTTTACCTGCCAACATGCAGAACCAACCTGCCAATGGTTATGCCTGTTGGTAGAGCAATCTTGTTACTTAATCGCATCACCTCGGATGTCGACTTTTTTCACGACAGTGTGTCTTCCGTTAGGAAAGCACTTTCTAAGTTTGAATTTTTCTTTCTATACTTTTTTATATCATTATACTAACATAACTATCTATTCATGTATGATTTATTATTGTATTGTATTTTGTTTGATTTGTATTTAGAATGAATTGGATTTTTTCTGTAATGTTCTAAATAACTGAAATAAATAAATAGATGAGCACTGTATTAGCACACCAAGCGCAGTGAATAATTTGTTACATGAAGGAAAGATGATTAATCAGTAAAGTAGTTGTAGTCTAAAGGTTATGAGTTGTTTACGTACGCCTCAACATCAGAAGTTCCACAGGGGTCGCATTTGGGCCCGTTATTGCTTCACATTTTCATTAACGACATATGAGCACACAAAACGCAGTGAATAATTTGTTACTTGGAGGAAAGATGATCAATAATTAAAGAAGTTGTAGTCTAAAGGTTATGAGTAGTTTACGTACGCCTCAACATCAGAAGCTCCACAGGGGTCGCATTTGGGCCCGTTATTGCTTCACATTTTCACTAACGACATATGAGCACTGTATTAGCACACAAAACGCAGTGAATAATTTGTTACTTGGAAGAAAGATAATCAATAAGTAAAGAAGTTGCAGTCTAAAGGTTATGAGTAGTTAACGTACGCCTCAACATCAGAAGTTCCACAGGGGTCGCATTTGGGCCTGTTATTGTTTCACATTTTCATTAAATGCATGTCTCTTTTTTATGTATGCAAACGTCAGAGGGCATTAGAACACCTTTCCTCACCTATAATGAACAAGTGCAGTAGCCGTATGGAGAAAGGCTGGTAGAGGTGCCCCAGGCGGTGGTTGAGAGCCCTGAGCAGGGCCGAGGCCGGCCACAGCAAGCGCTCCACCAAAGCGGCCAGCAGCACCAGGGTTAGGGGGATCCCACACGCCGCGTACAGCATGCAGAACACCTTCCCTGCGCGGGATAGGGGCGTCACGTGGCCGTATCCTGCGAACGAAGTACACATCAATACGAATAATTTCAATATCAGATAAGAAAATAAAAAGTAGAATAAAGTGAATAGGTGATTTATTTTAAAATTTTTATTGCTATATTTATTTAGCATATATAATTTTTTACACAGACTTATACATTTTACAAAACACTTAATTTATTTTTTTCCTAACTATTCTTATCCTATCATTATTATTAATTCAATTAAGCCATGATATAATATCTTCACTAATATTTCTCCCATATATATTTTTTACACTTAGCCCTAAATAACTTTAAATTTTGTTCATTTTTTTATTTATCTGGCATCTCCTCATACATTTTGATGCCCTTATACATGAGACAATTCTGTGACATAGTTTTTCTTTTCTTTTCTAATCTTATATTTTTTTAACCTCTTGTTGCATATTTATGAAAAAATGACATAATATTCCTTTGGTACAAATAATTTTTACCTAGTACCTAATGACTACTTTGGTCAACGGTTATTAAATACGATTGAAGATTGATTACGATAAAAAATATACACCGATAAGTATAATCAAAATTGCTGTAAAACAATCAGCTGTGACTATCGATTGACTGCAATTAAAGACTGATTTTTCAAAATGACTTTGGTAAAAAAAGATAGTTTGAAGGAAAACAGTTTATGTGTTTTGTTTGTTTTTATCAGAGCAGATATATTTTTAAAATATAATTAATTAATTAATCAATGATATATCTACCTATAGTGATTCGATTTAAAATGAAATATTTATTTACGTGTGATTTTCACATTAATATTTCATGTGCGATACCTTTGATTTGTACTAAAGCGTAAGACTGAGCATCTTACCTTCATGTAATAAAATGATCAAGACACACTGCACTTGGTGTGCCAATGCAGTGTCCTTTGCACCATTGGGTGCGAATAAGGGAAAGTAGTAGTAGTAGTAGTAATATAGTGATTTAAAACTTGATTCATATACCTACTCTGATCAATAAAATGATATGTGATTTTTCAAAATAAGGTTTTTTTCTAAATTATCTAATTAAAAGTCTTCGGACAGACGGCTTTAAGTCATTATTTAGGTCATTTTGAAAAACTTTATTGTTAATTCCCCCTCATTCCCCCTCAAACATTCCTTTTTTATAAGGCTACCGTAAGTGATGATCTCTGTATGTATCTAAAATCGTCCATGCGCTTTGCAGCTGCAAGACAAATTGAGATCCCGCACTTTGTCTTTTAGTAAAATCATTTTACTTATTATTCGCTCGATTTTTTCATTTTTAAATGTATTGGGTCTAGGATTAAGTAATATCAATGTACAGCGCCTTTGAAGTGATTATTCTTAAAAATGGCGCTTTAGAAATTATCAAATTATTATTATTATTTTTGTTATTATACCTACCTATTTAAAAAACGACAAATGTCATTTTGGCAAAATATTAATACGTTAATAATAAATATTTCAATTCCAATAACTCTGTTGAACCGTTTTATTTGCCAAATGTATTAATTATATCATAAATACGACATTAACCTATTTCGCGCTATTTTGATAACGATTATGATGTATATTCTAACCTCAATATTGCGTCGAAATGCTGAATTTGTAATAATTCGCTGAATTATTATGTATGTAAGCCAATTAGTGAGATTAGTGATAATTATTCCAATTAGACGGATTGTCTCTTTTTAGCGTTTAACTAAGCTGATCCGAATATAGTAATTATGTATACCTAGTAAGCATAAAAAACAGTAGGTAAATTATTAGATTTTAAAATACCTTCTGTATGTACCTATTTTTTAATACAACAGTTAATTGGCTGATTAACGTTTTCTCAAAGCGATAGTTACATCAAACTAATACAATTTTACAGTCAATGATGGTTGTTTTACATAGATAGGCTTTTTTCTACCATTCCTTGTCATCTCCTAGTCTTAGGAAAATTAGTCATTTGACTCAATCTCAACTTGTTAGAAGGAAAAAGACTGATTAAAACGAAGTAGATAGTAAAAGATAGATATACACAAAATGATAAAAATGTATTAGATAGTGGAAGATCTATATAGTTGTCTTTTTTTCACTGCAAATACAAATGGAACATAAAATTTTGACAGTTCTCTTTGAAATAGCTTGTTTAGTGTTAACTTAACAGGTCTATGTTTACAATGGGAACTTTTTTTATTATAAAACAAGTGTCGTATTAACTGTAGCAAAATAAATCAAGTAGTTTTGTGTCACAAGCAATGTAAATATATTCATGAGAGAGCGCCAACTACGGTGACACGACATAGAGTTTCCAGTTTAGTTGGGGGACCCATGGTCAAAGACATCCCATGGTCAAAGACATCCCATGGTCAAAGACATCCCATGGTCAAAGACATCCCATGGTCAAAGACATCCCATGGTCAAAGACATGGTCAAAGACATCCCATGATGACAGTTCCTCGGCGACAAATTGTCAGGTTGACAGCAGTCGTCGTAATTGCCGACCATTGTACTATATTATCACTGGCCGAGTAGCCTTATGCGTTTTACGCATTGATTTATAATACACTTAGATCTGCCTTGCAGAGTAAATTATTTAGAAAAAGTAATGACACGAAGATTCCGCACCTCAATACACTTACACAGGTCGACATATCAGAGCCCTTCGACTGCCAGCAAGCATCCGCCCACACACCGCAAAAGGTATGGGCTATATATAGGGTTACAGTAACAGTATACAATACTAACCCGTTCCTTACGAGGAGCGTTCATGAATTTTACCATGCATCTAAAATGGCTTTTTTTTTCTTGTGAACGGGCTGTTGGCTATTATTTAAGAAGAAAACTTTCTTTGAATAATAATTATTTTAGGCTATGTAAACAAATATAAACAAACACTTACATGTGGAAAGTTACACCATCTTTTTTGTTAATTTTATCCGTACGGTTTTTACACGGTTTCACTACACAGGAAGGCATTTCGGAATGTTTTCTGAACGTCTATACTGAATACGCGTCTGGCGGAGTTGGAAGTTTTGGCGGAGTTGAAGTGTCATTCATTTTTTGGGTTCAGTTCAAATCTAAGTGTACCATTTTTTTTGCAAGTTTTCCAAATAAGAACTAAAAATATTTGGTATGAATTTTCTAATTCAGGCAACACTTTTCAAGGCCTCTAGTAAAACGAGTGTATTCTACTTGTAAAGCAAACGCTTCTCAACTTGGGTCAGGTGAACCCCTTTTAATTCAGTGCCCATATTACCAACTTATCTACTCTATACATACCACAGTTGTGTCCCATATATAAATATGACGGTAATCGATACATTTTCTTTGATAATTTACGGATTACTGCGATGTAAATTCGTTGGTTATCTGGGCCCTCTCTATCCAACAAGATTCTGATAACTGTCACTCAACTGTCACTGTCAAAAATCGGAATCGGATTTTTGGCTTCAAAGTAGAGTAGAATCTTGGTAGAATCTCTCAAGGTCTATGCATTCCACAAGACATAAAAGATCAACATTTTTGGAGAAGCAAATTCGTCGAATAAGTTAGGTTAAAGATAAACGATTTAACAGGGATTTGACAGTTCGGCGGGAAATGGGCGTCTAGTGACGTTTGGGTTTACTACCGTAAATTGCACCACTGGGCCGGTATTCTGCATGGTTTGACAGGACTTCTGCGCATATGAATTTGTACTGAACTCGTATGCGCAGAAGTCTTGTCACTAGAACCGGAATAGGGCCGCTGGTGGTGTTTTCACATAAAATAGGTAATTCGGAGAATATATCTTGGACTGGCCCTGAAGCGTAAGACTGTAAAAAATGATCAAGATACACTACGCTTGGTGTTTCAATGCAGTGCTCTATGCACCATTAGGTGCGGACAAGGGAAAGAAGTAGAAGTTGTGAAAAAACTGTTGAGAAACTTGAGTTAAGCCAAGGCACTCTAAAATACATTACTTTTTTACAACAACCATCGTAAAACGGGGAAACTTGAGTGTGCATCGCGTGTTGACGGCTAGAAATATGGAAAGTACGAGTTTATACTACACATTACGTACTTCATATACACATAATTGCGTTTTACTTACATACATTACTCAATTTTTTACTAGAGACTTAGTTTTTTTAAATAATAAAAACAAGGCCTATTAAATCCCAATAGTGTAAAGGAAATATAAAGGAAATAAAAATTAGAGAGACATCTTCAGGCGTCTTCTAGTAAGTAATTAAGTTCGGATGAGCCTTACCTACACCAATAAAGATTGCCAAAAGTGCTTGACAATCTTCTCAACAGATGTCAGCAGTGAGAAAATCGCTTGTAATGTGATCTTATGAACGCGAGTTCAATATACATATTATAGAAGTTTCAAAAATTTGTCATATATGGTTATCAGATGATGGTCGGAATGGGGAATGTTGTAGTACATCAAGTGGCCACTTAACCCAGCCAATGACAGGTCATAAGACCTGTAAACCCCTAGATAACCCACATTCGGTTTCAGAGATTCTCTGTCTCTGTTGGGATATCAATAATATCTTCTTTTTTTAAATTTGTCCCGTAGTCCATTGAGTTATTTTTATCGTGTATAAAATAATATGGCAAGAACTACTAATGCATCAACTTATTTTCCTCAAAAAGTGGTGTGATATATATCTAATATGGTTAAAGTTGTAATTTACGTCGCTGGCGCATGGCGATGGCGGCTGCGACCGTTTCTTATAAAACTGCAGTTTGAAGCGCGGCGCCATTTGCATTTTCAATAACGCGCGAAATGGCGGGAAGTGGAACGTATGGCGGATCGTTGAGAGCGTTGTTTGATATGAAAAAAGTTTCGCTATGAGATCGTGTGAGAATTTGTAACGAGACGGTGATATGAGGTTTTCACACTGTATTTTATTCATATTTTTATTGGTTATGTATATAAACCGCAAGATATATATATGCATATTTTTTTCTTTGAATACAGCTAATAAAAACCTCTTCAGGATGGAAACTCAACATTATTAGACGTGTTCAGTTGGGAACTTGTCAGTTATATATTAATTACATTTGTGCGTATCCCAAAGCTTTGAATATTGCCATCACCTTTTAAAAAAATTCGCAATACGCACAAATGTCTGGCCCCAATTTGTGGAAGTGTTATATTATAATAAGTATTATAGTATAGATTCGCACGTATGTTTATTTATTTATTTTATTTAAACCCATCTGAAGATGCCGGAGGCCCAATAACATAGTGGAACGTCACAAAACACACAGGTTTGTAAAAAAAAATAATTTGACCTTGTGATTTCACTGGAAAACGAATTTGTTATTTTTACAACTTTAGCAGGATTGAAGGGGGACAATAAAGAGAAAAAAAATATTACGAGAAATAATAAGATCTGAAATCTATTACATATTTCTCTGGAATTCATGCATTCTTAGTCTGCCTAACTCGGTAATACACGTATTAAAGCAGAAATTTATTAAAGTGATTATATAATTAGATAAATATAATTTAAATTCTAAGGCAATAGACCCTTTTTTTGTAATTAAAAGAATTTGGGTAAAATATTGGGTTCCGATATTTAGTGACATTTAAACTTTCATTTAAACATTTTCATTTTTCATTTTCACCCGCTATAGCATACACACCCTATCTCACCCACACCCTTACACACCCCCCATACACTCATACACAATTAACTTACTACCCCTTACTATTAAACTTGTTTATAATTACTTTTAATCTGTATACTTGTGGATATCTATTAATGGTTATATTAACTTAATATCCTGAATAAATATATGTATATATTTTTTAATAAAACAGAACACGCACAGAACATCCAGGCTTCAGAAGAACACTTATAATTCTCACCGATTGTTGTGACCACGGTACTGAGAAGAAGATGGACTGTCCAAAGCTCCAGTTGGGTTCTCCAGAAGCGTTTCTGGAGGCTGATACTCCGCGGTTACCAGCGCGAACCACTTCCTCAATCAAGGATTCCAGGACTTCCTCTGCAAAGATAAAAATCTATTTATTTAACAAATCAAAAGAAAGATAGAAAATATCACAATTGCTATGTGCATTCATCAAATCACTCGAAAAATAAATAACCGTAATGGTAATGTTTTTTAAATAACAGGTTAATGTTTTTTTATGTTAACGTTTAAGTAGATATTGACATACTGAATGCTTTTAAAAACGTAAAAAACCAATAATATATTTACGTTATTGGCTATATTAACGATTTCCTGAGAGTAAACATACGATAATAACTTAGGATAGCGCTTAAAAAATATACATATTTAGCGTGTCTTTTGACAGACTGTACAGTTTTCTGAACAAGAAACTGTACAGTCTTCTGTCCCGTATAAGGTACGCATTAGTTAGTAAGTGAATCTATGTGTTGTGCGTTGTTTTACTTGAATTTCGGTATTAATTATTAATTTGGTATTAATTGTTAATTTATACAATAATTACATACGTTAAATTGACTATGTATGATAGGTGTACAAATGTCGAAATTAGAGCAGAGTGCAAGGCTGAGATAAGCATTATCGACAAAATTAATAAAGGTCTTTTACGATGGTTCGATCATGTAGAGCGAATGGATGATGAAAGAACGGCTAAAAAAATATATGATGCGACTGTGCCTGGATGTAAAAGTCGAGGAAGGCCGAGAAAGACAATGATCAAGTAAAACAAGTGCTTGAAAGTGGGCATGTAAGAAGTCGGAATAATCGACGTGCGTGCATGAGAAGATGTATGAATGTGGAGGAAGCAAGAGAAGTATGCCAGTACAGAGTGGTGTGGCGTTCTATCCTCTCTGCGTACCCTTTCGGGGAAATGGCGTGATGGTTAGTTAGTTAGTTAGTTAGTTAATTGATAACTTGATCTTCTTTACTTTAACGAATAATATGTCAAAATTGGTTGCAAAAATAACTATTATTCAATTTAATCTCGTCTTTAACACAACTTTTTCGATGCAAAATATTCAAAATTTAAATTGAAGTAAACTTATATTGAATACAGTTTTCTGACCCGCTTTAGGGTGTTATTTTAACAAAATTAAACATTGAACTTAATTAAAAGTGTAAATATCTGTCTGGCAAAGTAGTAAACATAATTAATTACAACCAGAATGGCTTGATTATATTTCATTACTGTTTCTCAGATTCTGTTTAGAGTAAAGAAATTTGCATAAATTAATTAAACCTTACCACGAGAACCACATAATTGTGTGGGGACTTGGAAAGTCTGAAAAGTCCCTTGAAATTTGTCTTTGGATTTATAAATAATTCGATTTGCATATCTCAAAAGTTAAATAAATACACAAGAAAGTTTGTATAATGAACTATCTGATAAGAGGTAAAGAAAGTAAGTAAAATTGGTATTTGGAGACACTTTTTCTTTTACTTTTAGTGTATATATACAATATACACTCCACTCGGTAAACCGATGCACCCAACGCACCCAATGGTGCATAGTGCACTGTATTGACTACGTCGGGTAGGTAAACATTGCATTTAATAAGCATAAATATAACTCGTATTCAGGGTAATATAAATATACTTTAAGAAGTAAGTAATCAAAACGATTTTTTTTTAATGTGTACAAATACGTGTAGACAAATTACTGGAATATACCCATGCTGGGCTGATAACGGAAGAGCTGGGCAGATATCGGAAGAGCGTTACCTACACCAATAAAGATTGATTGCCAAAAAAATTCTTAACAATCTTCTCAACAGAAGTAACCAGCATAGAAATTCACTGTAATGTGATGCGTTGAAGACGAGTTCAATATATAGAAGTTTAAAAAATTTGTCATACATGGTTATCAGATGATGGGCGGAATGCGGAATGTTACTTGTAATACATCAAGTGGCCACTTAACCCAGCCGATGACAGGGCATAAGCCCTGTAAACGCCTAGATAATCCACATTCGTTTCCAGAGTTTCTCTGTCTCTGTTGGGATATCAAAAATATCTATTGCGTTTTTTTTCGCAGGTTATCACCGGCTCCCACGATATCAATAATATCTGAATTATTTTCTTATCATTAATTTCTCTACCGAAATCGTGGCTTAAATTCTCATGAAGGTTCTATCTCAAATAAAAAATATTCTTCTCACATTATGACGAAGTGTCTCAAGAGTATATTAAATACGATTCGTCATGACACGGTCGCTGTGACCTTTCATAAAAAGTAAATTATAAGTGTGGGCAGACTGAATGAAATTACTTCACCTACATACTGCCTAGTTATTTGGTAACAGGCGGGAAATGAAAGCCTTCGCAAATCTAAAAAGCACCCTGAATTAGTAAATTTAATATTAAAAAGGTGAGTACTTTTTATTAAGTACGCTATTTAACCATAGGCCCGTTGAGTTAACACTAGACAAGCTATTTCAAAGAGAGCTTTCAAAATTTAATGTTCTATTTGTATCTTGCAGTGAAAAAAAGACATTATATAATAATAATACATTGAGTAACAAAATTCGTAGTACAACCCGAAAACTGGAGAATCTACATCGTATTTGGAGACGATTGTGTAATATGACTTTTTAATCTGAGGTTGAAAAAACATTTTTTTTTATTCTCACAAAAGTTTTTATTAGTACCGCAGATTAAACTAGCACAAAATTCTTATAAAACGCGTTTTCTTTATGGATAGTATTAACTTGACTAAATACATGATAATGATTCAAAAAAAAATTCGAAAAAAAAAAAACAACTTCATACTCAATTTTCTCGAAAACTAAGGGTCAAATAAAAAAAAAATCTACAAAATCGACTCCAAATATGATGTCAATTCACTGGTTTCCAGCTTGTACATCGAGCTTTGTTACACCCTGTAAAGATCTTCCACTAATACATTTTTATCATTTTGTTTCTCTCTAACAAGTTGAGATTGAGACAAAATTGACTCACTTTACGTGATAACGTAAGAAAACATTGATGAAAAATAGCATACTTCTATGAATTGAATTGAATTATTATTACCGAATTATCATTATTTTGTATAATACAAAGCAGGAGTTAATTGAAAATCACAATTTTTTCCATAAATTATCATTTTTTTTGCACTCGTTAATTTCACTTTCAGTTTGTAGCTTGTGTGTTGCTGCTGTCTCCCTTCTACTCGGACGCATCGGCCGATGGAGTGGAAGAGAGATAGATGCGTCACAAACCGAACGCTTAGGCCGATCGTGCCTCTCTATCGCTTGTTCCGCGCTCTCGCTTGCACACTCGGCTCAGGCGGAACGTGACAATGATTCATGCTTTTTCGTGTGTGCAGCCGGCGTTCATCGATTTATTAGACGTTATCACATAAAAAATGACTACAAATATGACGTAGATTCACTGGTTTCCCACTTGTACGAGTACGTCGAGTTTTGTAACACCATGTAGAATAAATACAAGCTGTCAAACACCATGTATAATAAATACAAGCTGTCAAACACAGGCAAACGATGGCTTGCGTGATAATCTAGGTCTGACGTATTTCCTATAAACGTAACCATCTTTATGCTGCCATAACAGGATGACCTATATATATACTATGCATCTTTAAGAAATGGGTATTCCATTATGAAATAATATGACTTTTAATTAAAATTTATCATAACGTAGAATCTTTTTTTAATGAAGGCACACAAAATAAATATTAATGTGGCTTATTAAATTGTAAATAATGCAGATTTATTAGGTATTTTTTTTTTTTTTTTTTTTTTTTTTTCTACAATGAAAGCCCCACCCTTTCCCGTGATAAAAATACGGATGAATTTACGATTATGTACGCGAACAAATGCTTTCATTGTACCCCTACCACCGTCTCGGCTCATTTATTATAATTGTCATTGTTTCCATCACCCAAACCAACCAGAGTCGGCCCAAATTAACAGTGGTAGGTAGGTATTTATTAGGTATGTAATGCTGTAGTTTTCTCTAAATACTAACTAACTAACTAACCATCACGCCATTTCCCCGTAGAGACAGACAGAGAGGATAGAACGCCATACCACTCTGTCCTGACAGACTTTCTTTGCTTTCTCTACATTCATACATCTTTTTATGCACATACGCCGATTATTCCGATTTTTCACATGACCACTTTCAATTACTTGACGTACTTGGTCAAGTCATGTCTTTCTCGGCCTTCCGCGGCTTCTACATCCAGGCACACTTGCATTTAAACTTCTTTTAGCCGTTCTTTCATTACTCATTCGCTCCACATGACCAAAACCATCGTAAAAGCCCTTTCTTAAAGTACTGTAAATAAATAAACGTTTTTTTTTTTTCAATTCTAAATAATAATGGTATTCACCGACACCATAGCGTCTCTTTGATAAATGAATGTATGAATTAACATAAACATTATCTAAAGGATTGGTTTTTATTGTGTAACTAAAATTAAATAAAAAGCATTCTAAAACGCAGAACTTTCATCTTTTTATAAGATCAAACTCTTTACAAAACGAAGAGGACTGCTTGCTCTCAGAACTCAGAGATTTAATAAGATTTTGAAGAGAATTTCATTTCAATGACAGAAGAATCGTATTACTTTATTAAATATAAACTTTCAGGGAATATCTCGAATTCTAGATAAGTCAGGTATTGCAGAAAATGGCGGATTTCTAAAGTAAAAGCTGTTTATTTCTTAAATTGATATCAATAGTTATTATTATTATTGTTATTATTATCTAGTTTTTTTTGTTTTTATTGATAAAATGTATCATGTTTTCATATTATGTTAAATCTTCAATATCAATGCATAGATGGAGCTAGTTACGCGCTGGTGAATGGTTTTCCATTCGTAGCATATAGACAAAATAAACAATGTTACCTGTAGCTCAAGCACAGATAACTATCGACGTAGTTAAAAGCGTGCTATTCACGTGCTAACGCTAACGATTTGAGCGATCACAGTGACATATCTTTCAATACTGCGATCGCTGAGCCGAGCCGATCGCGATATCGCATCCGTCCGTCAAACGTCAAATCATCGCGCTTGTCGGATTTTTTATTATGTTGACTGCTTTTCTCAATAGTTGGCTTGCCGAAAACCGGCTAAATTATAATAAAGATTGAATGAAGATTTGTGCGAATAAGATGTATCTCGGGAAATGGCTCGCGACTAGTATGCGCTCGTTTAATAATCCCGATCGATAACTTTTAACGCGTGTTCCATTGTGATCGCGAAAACGTTAAACATCCATGGGTAAGAAATCGTTATCACGTCGCTTATTACCGAGTCGGTACTGATCTGTGATCGAGCAACTGGTGTGGATATTCCCTAATAAGCGGGATAGGGAGTGTTGTAAAGTGGCAACACAGCCAATGACAGGTCATAATCCCTGTAAACGCTCGAATATCCATATTCCTGAATTTGAAAGAATTCTACCTCATCTCTGTAGGGATATAAAATGAAAAATATACCTACTCCCGTCTTGGGATGTGTGTAGTATGTAAGCGTGTGGGGATGTGTGCATGTAGAAAGCTAGCATTAATATGAAAACTCAATTTTAGTGAATCCAGTTGCTCGATCACAGATCACTATCGACGCGGTAATAAGCGACGTGATAACGATTTCTTACCATGGATGTTTAACGTTTTCGCGATCACAATGGAACACGCGTTAAAAGTTATCGATCGGGATTATTAAACGAGCGCATCAAGTCGCGAGCCATTTCCCGAGATATATCTTCTTCGCACATATCTTCTTTCAATCTTTCTCGAGTGCCGTATTGCATTTAGCCGGCGTTCGGCAAGCCAAATATTGAGAAAAGCAGTCGACATAATAAACAATCCGACACGCGCGTTGACTTTCTTGATTTGACGTTTGACGTTTGGCTGCGATATTTATTATCATCTATGGTGCTCGGCAACGCTCGGAAATGCTCGGCAACGGCGAACGTGGTATGAACGTATGTTCATTGTGATCGGTCAAATGGTTAGCGTTAGCACGTGGTTAGCACGTTTTTAACTACGTCGATAGTTATCTGTGATTGAGCTCCAGGAATGGTTCGGTTATAAATAGTCGGTACTTGTTAATTTCATTTGTAATAGGACCACAGCACGTGTGTAAAATCTGCCACGCGGTTTACAGGTGACCTATAATAATGTATATTTAAATAGATAGAACAATGATAAAACATGAAAATAATGAATATAGATAAAAAGTACTGATCTGAAGTTGCTAGGTCTAATATTTAATGATCAATCATTCGGTTTTCACACAGATCAAATAAACATGAATTTGATTGATGGTCTGATAGTTTTTACTTTAATTACTGTACCGTCAATAAATTAATGAAATTAAATTATTAACGAAATATTGAATTATCAAAATGTTGATTGAAACTCTATCCTGACTAGCATTCGCAAAGTATTTACTTACCAAATAATTTCAAGACCTTTAAAAGACCCGTAAAAGTTAAGATTGCTTTTTGATTTGGGTTTATTAATTAATAAATTGATGGCGTAAATGAATTGTACGATGGTAAAACCAATTACTTACGATTAATTAAACACTTAAATAATTTAATTTCCTAATTCCACACACAATAATTTGGTTATAATATAAACCATATGTACATAAATATATTATTTGTACAAGTATTTATTTATCGTTTCATTACATTAGTATTTTTTGCAGTTTGGAATGTTTATATTTCAGTTCTTTAGGTCTAACCCCGTGTTAATTGAAATAGTACATGTATATATTATTAGAATTTTTTACCATATTAATAATTAAACAATAACCATAGTAATAAAACTAAATTAAATTTATTCAATGACAGGGAAACAAGATATAATAAAAATAAATAATAAGAAAAACAATAAACTAAACAAAAGTAAACAATAGACATAAACATAAGTAAATACATTGAAATTTTCCTATTAAATGCTTCTCTTAATCAAGATTGTACTTAAAATAGATCTGCCACCTCTTCCCTACTCCCATGCATCAGCCAATCATGTATATTTCTCTTAAATGTATTTAAATTTTTGGATGTCTTTATGTTTATTGGCAATATATTGAAAAATTTAGGGGCTAAAAATGTGTGATTCCTTTGTGCCATCGTCAATCTAGTGAGAGGGCGAGTATAATTAATACCTCCAGCAGTTCTAGTTTCAACTGTTTGTTGTGACCTTAGTTTGTCATCTGACTTCCAAAAATGATTTTCAAATTTAAAAATTTTCAAATTCAAGAGTTTAATTCTTTCCGGTTCAGGTGAATCTTGATTGTCGATGGAAAATTTTCAGTCTTACATTCCAGTCTAATCGCCAGTTCAAAATCACATGAATGAAAAATGAACTTTAACATTTTATTCGCAAAACTACCATTTAAATAACTATAGTAATATTACAAGTCCTAATGTTCGTGGTATATTACGTTAATGGTACATTTCAAACTTTATACCCCAAGTAATGGTTTCGATAAGGCATAATATAATACATAACATTTTCCTATAATACTTTACAGTATTGATTATGCAATCATCATCAATACCATTTTATTTTCTGTAAAATGATTGCCTATAAGCAATAATATTACTAAATTACTTTATTATATCATAGTTATGTTGCATGTCTCCGCTTATAGTGTACTATAATATGATAATTAATAATACTTATTTTTTTAACAATACTTTTTAATGAAATTAACTTGAGGCGAATTTAATTTAATGTTACTTCCATATAAATCATGTATTTCAGAAAATTTTCAAAAATACATTCTTCATAAGCATAAGCGTACCAAAGCTACAAAAAATTCGTGTTTTGCCCTATCCTTATAACATCCACGATGGCAGCACACACAAAATGTGGCTTTTATTTTTTTACGGAAAAATAAGGTGATAAAATAAAAACTGGCATGTTAATTCCATAGAATTTGATGTGATCTTTAATTACTAATTATTTTGATTTTGATGTCACCTTTAGTTGTACTGATAATAGAAAAATATGCCAAAAATGAGGGCTTCCCATTGTTTTTTTCCCATAGAATTCATATTTTTTTTTCGATAATTGATAAAGCTATTTTCCTAGAAAGTAATTAAATGAAGTATTTATTTTATCGAAGTGTGACAATCCTCTTTTAAGTTAACACAAGCTCACGGTAAGTTATAGCTTTAAACCTCATATTATATATTATGTAAAGTGCCCTTAAGTCAAGTCTAAGGTATCACATATCTAATGTATACAAATATTGTTTTTTGTCAGGAAAATTAAAATTAACTGTATCGCTTTGTCAAAATTAAGGTTCACTTTAGCGATAGTTCGCGCAATCAGAATACCGGCACGGTAACAGCTCCATTTATCGTCTTCCGGTCGCCGTCTGCAGGTTGCATCCGGTTCCGGGTCAAGGGTCACCGGCCGGGCCCTGGAAGTCCCAGGCTGATAATCGATAGGACCGGAAGTAGAGCCTCGTCTGCCTGCACTTGCGTCACATCCGGTGCGATGTAAAGCATTAACAGGAAATTGTCAATGGACTTTGATCAAAACTTTTATAGCTTCTGGTTCGGAGAAATTGTTTGATTCAGAGTTACGGGACGTGGACCTGGACTACGGATCTACGGAAACTGGCGGCCGATCGCTTAGATAAAATGTGGCGTAGCGTAATGGCTAAAATGCTGGACTCACGATATGAAGATTCTGGCTTCGATTCTCGGTGAGGGAAGTTATTGGGCCTATTGAGGTGGTTAAATAAATAAAATACCTACAAATAGTTTAGAACAATAAAACCAGTTTGTGGATTCCATGTGAATTGTTATTTTTAGAAAGCTCATAAGTGACTTTTTTGCCAAAAACAATTTTTCAACAATACGACTTTAAAATCCTCATTTTCATTATTTGTTTTTTTTAAGTCCTCATGTCTACTAAATGGTATGAATATTAGGTAGCTAAATAGTTCCTAAGCTAATAGTAGATATACTACATTTATTTAAAAATAAAAAAAAATATCTGTAAATTATACAGGCGGCTTAGTTGTAATAACGAAAGGTCATTTTAATTAATTCAATGAAAATCGAACTTAATAAGCAAAAATGGTTTGATACCTTTGATAAAATAATTACAGCTTGCTAATTAAGACATCAAACACAATTTTTTTTAAATGTTTTATATTCTGATTTCGTTAATTAATCAAACGAAAACTTCCAGTTGGTAGAGAATTTTTTAGAAAATTAGGTAGTACAGAAATAATTATCAATTAATATTTGAATTTTATGTGTATAAAAATGTATGTTAAGATACTGGTATTTTTTAAGTCATA
Organism: Micrasema minimum; assembly: GCA_022494985.1. Classification (NCBI taxonomy): domain Eukaryota; kingdom Metazoa; phylum Arthropoda; class Insecta; order Trichoptera; family Brachycentridae; genus Micrasema; species Micrasema minimum. The sequence continues at coordinate 51,831 of JAGVSP010000998.1, forward strand.
AATATGTATAGTTACTATTATTTTGTAACATTCAGACACTTAAATTCTATTATAAAAAAATTATAGTTACATACAGGGTGTCCCACGGCCATGCCACACGGAGGAGAGTATATTGAATATTAAAAATAGGTTATTTTACTTAAAGAAGACATCATTTTAATTTTTAAATTAAGTAGAACTGCATTCACAGATTTTTTCAAAATCGCCTGCCCCAACCGGGAATCGAACTTGCGTTAAGTGAAAAAAAAAACACATGTATTTTTTGATAACAGTCGAAAAAGGATAATAAAACCGCAGTACAACCAAAACTGGTGAACTCATCAATT
>JAGVSP010000999.1:0-50431 GCA_022494985.1 Micrasema minimum
TTTAAAAGTTTTTTTAAGGAAATTTTTTTTAGAAAAAAAAAGGGGATTTTCTATACCTTTGTAGATTTGTGGTAGAAGCACAACCCCTCGAGATTTTAGCTGAAAAAATTGTTTTTTAAAACTTTTTTCCGTTTTTTTTTTTTATTTTTTTTACAGAAACTTTTTGTTAAAAAATTGAATTTTTAAGATCGGCCCCTTTGCGGAAAATAATATTAATTTCAGAGAAAACAAATTTAAAAATTTTAACAATTAAACTTATTTTTTTAAAAATACCTTTCAGGAGTCGGGGTTTTAAATCATAAATTTCCCCCAAATTTTTTTTTTCTTTGCGCTGGGAAATCTTATTTTTTATACTATACTTTTAAACGGATAATTTTCACTGAGAAGAAACCCCAAAAACATTTTTTTCTAGAAAAATTTAAAAATCTCTAAAATTTTTACGAGCACTTTTAAAAGTTCACAAGATAAAAGCCCCGTTTCCGAGGCAAAAATTTTGACAAAATATTCTGTAAAATGTGATAATTTGAAGGGCTACTAAAAAATACAATAAATTTATATACGGAGTATATAAACTCTTCGAACAATCCAAAATGATGAATCCTACGCATATTTAGAGTCGAATGTGTAAATATGACTTTTGAAACTAAGGTTGAAAAAAAATTTTTTTATCACATAAGCTTTTCCATATAGTACCCAACATATTAAGTAATAAATGCACATTTTCATATGAAAAATGCGTTTTTTTGTTTATTTTGTTGTCTTTACAGACAATATTAATTTTGACTAAATAAATTATATTTCATAGCAATTTTCTACAATTTATCAATAAAAAAATCAACTTCTTACTCAATTTTCTCTCAAAAAACTATGGGTCAAATAAAAAAAAATTTCTTCAAAAATCGACTCCAAATAATATGATGGTAGATTCACTGGTTTTCCCCGCTTGTACATCGTGACTTTTGTTACACAGTGTTAGAACCAATTTTTATATCATTTTTGATTACTTTGCACACTACTGACTTTTTTGGTGCATTTTTGGGATTTTAAAAAAAACTGTAAGTATTTTAGTATCTAAAATCAACAGAAGAAAAAATAAAAATTTAATGCAATTTCGTGTGTCTTTTTCTGTAAATTCAGTAAAAATATATGAAAAATTACTACATATTTTACTAGTCAAAATCACTTACATAAAGATTTTTTAAAACAAACATTTTTATTAACTTGTGTTTTATTTAGGTACAGAACTCATAGGCACAAACTTGTTTTTATTTATATTTGTAGCTGTATTAGAAGTTAGTACAATGTTAATACCATTATTTATCTAATTTGTTCTGGGTATACATATTTAATATTTTTGAAGGGATATTTTTTTGTATAATGCATTTTTGTATCAGATGTTTTTTTTTGTCTAAAGTATTATTTTTTTGAGTTTAACAATATGTTAAGTACTCTTCTTCCTTCCTATCAATCTTTCTTAACTGAATGTCTTCTAAATATCTTCCTGAATAGATTCATCTTGATTTTTTATAGATCTTTCTAGTCTCAAACCATAAGATATATAATTTTACCCAAGTAAAGCGTGGAATATTAAAAAAACACAAAACTATCGGCCCGAACCGTTTGTCAGTTGGAAGCAAGATACAGTAGCGCATTGGTGCTAGTATAAATAATGAAGAAAGATTTATTTTATTACAATGAATATAAAAAGTACCAATTTGAAAATCATAATAAACAAAATTAATTAAAAATAAATAAATACATAACGGAGTTCTTATGTATGAATGTGAAGTGTGGTGTCGGAAACAGAAAGACAAAAATTGACTGAATGCTGTTGAAATCCCATCTCTCAGGCGAATGTGTGGTAAGACTATGTATGATAGGTGTACAAATGCCGAAATTAGAGCAGAGTGCAAGGCTGAGATAAGCATTTTATCGACAAAATTAAAAATGGGGTTTTACTTTGGTTACTATTTGTGGTATACAAGAAAATGTTTATGAATTTTATACTCCTGTAATATATAGCAAATGAAATATTTTAGTAGCATTAGTAGCTGCTCTAAAACGCCTCAAGGCCTAGCGTGTGCGGTCCGGAAAAATGTATAAAACTTAATAAATACCAATAAAACGTGTTAACAAAATGATATTTTGTTTTATTCATTTGTTTTTTTGCGTGTTTCAACCCCTATTTTGACTGCGAAAATCCCAATGTTGGTTGAGAGTTAAATATTCAGATGAGAAATGTCAGTGCGATGGAAATAGTTGGACAAAGCCATTTGCAAGGCATGGGTTAATAAGTTAGGTAGGTACTAAAATAAAATATATTCATTATCATGTTCAAATTAATTAAATTTAATTAAATCAATTAATCTATACCTAGTCCTAGGTCGTGCAGAAAATAGCGCCTTTACGTAAAAAGACGAGAATTCTAGCGCAATGTATAAGTTAATTTATTTAAACTACATATTTAAACAAGTATTTAAAGATTCTTACGATAATACATTTAAGGAACACATTGTAATTTCATTATTTTCCAGCCATTATGGCAACTGTAATTTTAAATTTAAAATGGCGTCCACAGATTATAAAATACTAGTGGTATACACTACTCCTACTACCTACTCTCCCTTATCTGCACCCAATGGTGCGTAGGGCACTGCATTGAGTGCAGCGAATCTGAGTTTATTGTACCACCATTATTATTATTAGAGTACAACTTTTGTTTTGGGTTCAAATTTTTTTTCAGATTTTATTTACCTAGACATCAAATTTCAGGTAGGTACCATATAAAACCAGCTGATTTACCTGCATTTATTAATTGGCAAGCTGTCATATTGTTATGGATAAGTGGTTGAGTTTATTTATTTATTACTAGTATTTACCTGTTCCTACGTCAAAATCAAGATCTAAAATGTTTTTCTATGCATATTCCAAAACACGTTTTTTCTTAAATCCATTTGATCTTTGCCAAAAAATATATTGTTTTTTTCCATTCCACCGTCATGAAAATTTTCATCAACAAATACAACCCGACTGTATAGCCCACGACACACTGAGACTGTTGCAGTGTATGTTATGCCAATTCGTCAAGGAGGTGGTATTGAGTATTGATGTTGAAAACAGCTCAAATGCATCTTACTGTTGCCTACAAGATCTTGTACACCTCTTTGTTCATTTCAACATTATTCAGTCTTTCTTAATCAGTACTTGAAATTCGAATGTTTTTTCTCAACTCCTTGATTTTATTATTTATTTATTTATTTTTTTTATTGTTTTTACGCCCATGGGGCTTTTACATAGACATTTTTAAATGATTACACACGGTACCGTAGAATGGGGTGGTTAGAAACAGTTTAGCATATTTTCAAACTAATAGTTCAAAAACTGAAGTCTTAAATAATATTGAAATGCTTTTAAAATATGTTTCTTTGGTTAGTCTTTCTGTTTCTACTCACTTTCGTTGTAAAATATGCCTTCTATTTGAAAAACTTCATTAAAACTGTGATGTTTCTATTTACAATCACAGTGGGGTCAATAGAAACCAAGAACAGGTCATTAGAAACACATAAGAAAAATAAATGTTTATTTATAGATATTAAGATAAAGAAGGTTTTTTTTTTAAATAATAATCTTACTCACTAAGTACCGTACATAATCTATATCTAAGCTATCATCACTGTCCATGAAGCACCTTGTACATATAAATTCAAAGGGAAGCAATCCAGTTGAGCATACAGCACCATTTTTTTCTTTACATGCGATGCATGGGATCCATTCTGAACTTAAATATTTCATTTCACATAGTGACACATTTTACAGAATATCTTTTTTTTACAATTCCTGACTGCTTCGCAGTGCAGCACATATATTTGAATGGGCGATGATTGATTCTTCTTCCTCAACTGAAAGCACAGTTTGACCACCCAGTTTCTTCATATTTCTCGTTGCGTGCCTATAAAGTACAAAATAATTTATGTCATAATTTTGGGCAGTTTCCCTGTATGACAATTTATTTTTCTTCGTATCTTCTAAAGCTTGCTCGATGTCTTCTTTTTTATTGGGAATTGGACATGTGGCAGCATTGGAGTGTAATGTTGTGTGTCCAAACACCAGTGAACTGACATTTTTTTTTCTTTTCTAAAATTACAACACTTATTTTTTAGTTTTATTATTTATATTGTAATTAATGATTAGTTAAGTTATGAAATATATATGTATTGTATTCTACCTATGCTATGGCTAACTAAGTATTGCACTAACTGCTTAGTTATGCTGGAATAAACACTATTATTATTATTATATTATTATTATTATGTGAAAGATGTCGTTTGGATCGAGAATTAGGTTTGTAGTTACGTGGCATTTTGTAATATAATATGGATTCTAGAAAGATAAACGCTTAACATTAATTAAAAGAAAACTTTAAAATATTGTACACGCATGTTTCTAATCACCCCCTATGTCGTTTCCAATCACCACATATCTCGTTTCTAGTCACCCCCTATGGCGTTTCTAATCACCCCATTTTGATTTAAATTTACTGGTAAAATTTCAAATTAAAGTAAAAGGGTTAATAAAATAAATACTGCTTACCTTTATCTTTTAATCAGTTCTCTATTAATGTTTCTTGTGAAATATGAAATTCACAGGCTGAAATAATACTATCAACACTCGGAATTCACTAAGTTTTGCAGACCAAAATCGCTTCGATGTAACCGTTTTGACAATAAACTTTGAATTTGGCAATTCTGTGTTGCTTACAGCAGTTTCGGGTTGCCAGAATATAAAAAATATTTTACGCCAAAAAAAAAATATAAAGAACATATTAGTAGCGGTTTGAAAATAAACTGGGGGCGTGTAAAGTTATGTCTTTAATTTGTTTCTATTCACCACTAAGTGTCTAATCACCCCATTCTACCGGTAGGTAGCTATTCATTTCCGCCAGAGATGGCATCCAGACACTGTTCCCTAAAATGCACTAGATTTGTGGTAAAAACATCAATATTGTTAGTATACTTGTAAGCCAGTGCGTGCATTCTTTGTATCGGTGAGTTAGCACTGTAATTGGTCGATAATTGGCTACAGTAAAATAGTGCATTACTACGGGTAACTCGACTAGGCACTCATATACTAATTAAATTTGTCAATTGATAACAATTTTATTTCCATTTTAAATTTAATTTATATCTATTTGTATTAATATTTTATAGTATAAAAAGTATAGAGAGCAATTTTGAAGTCTTTATTTTATTCATTCTAACGTAATTAATACATACAAATTATAGATGTAGATATTTTAGTTATCGGTGCCAAGGATCTCGAAACACAAGGTGAGTTGTGTCCCATCGGTTGTAGGGGCTGTATATTACAAGTGTTTTACATCCCTTAGTAGGATAGGAGGTTCTCCGTAAGCAAACTGCACCGTGGCCCAAAACATCCCCCCACTCGGGGACACCTTGAAGGTCACGCTGACCAGCAGCACGCTCCTGTCTGCCGAGCGCCTCCTCAAGGTCGCGCTGGCCGAGGATATGTACTCCAGCGTGAGGGGGGGGCCGTCGTGCCTCCCTGACTTTCTTGCGTACTTAGCAATGGCTGAAATATTATAAAAATTATCAATTTATTGACAAATACTAGATCTAACCCAGATGTGCGCCTAATATTTCATTGGTATACTAAGTCAGAAGTTTTTTCAAGTTTGATCAAGTATGTTTACTCGGTTAAAACAAACTACTGCCTTTTTGACTCTGTGACTGCGAATCATGGCGTCTAACTAGGGCCCAAAATAGCAGACTTCTGAGAATAGGTGTCTCAGAAGAGTATTACGTGTGTGGTGGTTAGACGTTGTAAGAAACACAAAGCTGAGGCAATGGACACAGTAATCCTTGGTATCAACTGTCATCTGGCAAAAGTGTTTCGGCTGGCTGGGCCATATACTACGTATGCTTCCCGAGAGCCTCAGCCAGGCTTGCCTATTTTACAATGCATCAGGTTCTCAGTGTCCTGGACGTCCACTGCTGATAATCTGTCGGCAGTTTGCGTCAGAGCTGTGGGACATAGACCTGACTTGGGAGGATGCACGGAGACCGGCGACTGATCGCTTGAGTTGGAGGCAGTTTTTGGAATCCATATGCTCCACTTATGGAGCGCATATGGTATCGATAATGATGATATTGATAAATTCCTGAACAATATAATTTGTGAATGTACAATTGTCTATTAAAGTCTAGAATATTGTTTGTTTCATCATCGTACTTACATAGTTCAAGTACCAAGTTAATACGCTGAACAGCCAACTGGGCGGAGGTTTTAGCTTTGTCAGAGTTCAGTGGAATCTTAGCCTCTCGTTCACACATACAGTACTCTGGGAGGATACCGATTTCAGAACACCTGGGGAGAAGATTATGAGGAAATACAAGCCAATTGTGATATCTCACACCTCGAATGAAGGTTCAACTACTCTGGATTCACTCCGAAAGATACAGTCCATCCGCATAGGGGCTATTGAGCCTGTGCTCTTCTATCGCCGCTAGATTACTGCAATGGAATATATCCATTGCAGTAATCTAGGGGCCCATGAGATGCCAAAGTGCTATATATTATATCCAACAGTGAAACACAAACTCACGTCCTGTTTTCATCAAAGGGCCTGAAGATGGACTTGCCGACAGCCGGTGGTCGCGGCCGATTAGGAATCTTCCTCAAGTTATCTTCAGCTAGGTCCACTAGGGTCTCGTGAATGTCGTACCAGCTGAGGAGCCCCTCTGTATGGGAGTCTAATCCTTTCTGAAATTACAATAAATTATTAAATTGTAGAGCCACATGAAAAAACCAGCTAGATTTTCATCCATATTTTGGAAAATAGTAGTTTGCGAGTTCGTACCTCCAAATGTGGATGGGCGTTTTTCAACTTCTCAGGCAGTGTAATTCCACAGAATGGCATCCTCTCCTCGATTCTCCCTATAAAGGTTGTTCGGATATCGCTTATTCTATTTCCATGGTCTCCCATAACGAGAAGCACCGTGTTGTCCAACTTACCTCCCTTGTGGAGACGCTTGAATAATTCCACTAGATCGTGGTCCATATGCTGCGAAACATAACATTTTGAAGCAAAAATTACAATACTACTACTTTCCCTTATTCACACCCAATGGTGGATAGGGCACTACATCAGTACACCTAGTGCAGTAACGTGTATCTTGATCATTTTTTATTACATGAATGTAAGATGATCAGTCAGATCGCTTCAGTAGCAGTCCAAGGTATCGCACATGAAATATTAATATGATATTTGTGACGTTGTTCCCCTCTGTAATTGAGCCTCCTGGCCTGTAAACTAAAATAAATTAAAATTAAATATAAATTTTCATATTAAATAAACATTTCTTGTTGACCCCCTACAAAAATGGAACCGGCGACCTCATGCATGGTAGCCAAATGCGCTACCACTTTGCTACGAGGCAGGCAATAACACAAGCAAATTATCATTTTTCATTTAATATCTTTTGAGTACTTGCATCTAAAAAAACCCTAACCATTTATTACAGTTAGTTTTCTCTTTCGTTACTTAATTTCATAGGGTATATAACTCGTAAATAAAGTATTGCTAGCAGATTGCTAGCCTTAGAACATAAATACAATAATGTCCAATCTCATCTAAAAAGAGTATGCCTCAAACGCTGATATACGACTCATCTCAACAAAGAAGCTCAAGGCAAAGTATCTCAGGTCCGCCATCTCAGTCAGGAACTCCTCTGTGTAGTTGAGCATGTGCCTGTAGGACGGCTCGTTGCCCACGCAGTAGCGAGACTCTGAATCTTCGGAGCCGTAATTCTTAAACTTAAATGTCTGCAACAGGCTGATATAGGAGGGGTGGTAATAGTAGTCCACAGGATCGTGACTGAACCCAACATCGTTGTCATCGAATATACCTACACGGTATTCCTCGGCATACCTGTAACCAGAGGTCATTTTTAATGAAAGCAAATTGGTAAAAGTACCAATTCTCTGGGACAAATAAAAGTAATCAGATATTCCATATTGATTTGATTGTTGATGTTTGTTTGATTGTATTTTACTCTGACAAGACGTCCTGTAGAGTGCAACTTACATGGTGATGTAACCAGATTCCTGAAAGGTTTTCCACACGATGGGCATATCATCGTATCGCTTTATAGTGGAGTTCACCTTCACATTCCATACTGGGACGTGCGGCATGTCATCCCTTTTCTGCGCCATGAACCCAGAAAGAAGAGCCATCATGTTGGGAAATGTGTTATCGGCCACCTAGATTTTAAATTGAAAATAAATTGTTTCAATCTGTAATACTGCAAAAAGGAGGTTCTATCTGACGTCAACTTACACTGGATAGAAAGGCACAATAATAGGAGTTTAAACAGTAGGTAAAACTCTTCATTATTTCATTATTCATTTTGTTTCGTGACTAACACTGATCTAATTCATAAATCAAAGCACACAACAGTTATATAATATTTACCTTGTTTAAACCTTTGAATACTGTCATATTCATAGTGTTAACCAGAAAGTGGTACAGCTTGGGCAGGCACCGGATGAAGTTCCCCCTGGACATGGACTCTATGGTGAGAATGAGCACGCTGGGCCTGACTGGGGGTATTTGTTTATTAGCCTGGATCTTCTCCTTGGTGGGAGCCATGATCTGACTGTGGATCATGCTGTACATAGGGTATCCATTTTCTGAGCATGTCACCTTCACCACGGGAAAAAAGATCTTGCTCGGAAACAGGACATAGTGATATGGGCCATATTTGACTTCTTGGTTATCTCTGAGATCTCCAGTGACCTTCTGATATTGACATGTCAAATCTGAAATGTTTTATTATTAAAAAACATAAATCTAGCGAGCATTCTTGCCAACGCTTTCAGCTTGTCCAGTTATCTTTGAAAGACATGTCCACTTCCAATACTATTATTAAGAATAAGGATACTATTTGAATATGTTATGTTAATAATTTGTTAATGTTCATATTACCTGTAAATTTGTTTTTCATTACTTCAGTATGGTTCAAGTAGAGCGTCCCCCCCAGTCCAGGTAGGTGAGGTTACGGCTGCACATACCCGCAGACTATCGGAGTAGGGGACTTCTCTATATACCTCCTGATCTCCGGGTCACGCAGGGTCGTACCGCGGCAGCGTGCAGGTCGTGGCGTTTAGCTGCGTCCAGGTATCTGGAGTTCTCCTTGAAGAAGGACAGGCTTTTCTGTGGGCCCACTGCCCCACAAATGTGTGAGCCTCAACAGTATCAATGTCATTAAAGAGAAACATAGTATTTTGAATTTGTAGTTGGTTCGAAAAGATCCAGTCCACATTATTGTAACTCCATCCACCTATTAATTTAACATAATGTAATCACACAATACGCAGCTTATTGCACCTATTAATTTTAAAAAAAAAAAAAACTGTAAAATGCAGAAAAATAAAAACAAAAAATCACGAGTGCCGTTTGTAAATTGGATAACTAATAAGAGAGAAAAGATCATCCAAAGCTTGACATACAAAACCCAACCAAACCCTCATTATTCTTAACTCAATGTTTCTAGCACTCACTTAATAGTTTTCCATAATTATGAAATAAAACATACTTACTTTTGTTTTAAACTACTTATTTTATTTTTTTAAATGCTAACCGGTTTCGGAGATACTACTCCTCTCTCCTTCTTGTATCAGTACCACTGGTAAACCAGTTGAAAATGTTGGAAGTTACATATGTTAGGAATTACATTTTCTTAATTTTTCATTTATTATTCATAGGAGCCCTGAAGAAGGAGAAGTATCTCCGAAACCAGTTGTTGGCATTTTTAAAAATATGTATGCAATTTTAACTTACGTTAAGTGCTTTTTTTTACTTTGGACGCGCAATTTTTTTTTTTCTTGAGCTTTCGAAATTTATTATGAAAATTACTTTTTACGACTGACAGTTTTTGAAAGAATTTGTTTTCAAATTTATTACGCATTAGGTAGGTACCTACCTGCCTATTTCTTTAAATGATTATTTTTGTCATGTGGTTTGCATATTTATTATAAAAAAATATTCAAATATTCGTCAGGAGAAATGGATTTCATGGAATTATTATACAACTAACCCTGATTTTAACTGCTAAAATACTACTAGTAAAAAATATACACGACCGTAAAATTGTTATACTTATTAGCCCTATTTCACGATAGAGCTTCCCCTAACAACGCTTTTGATTGGTCGAAAGAATTTAAAAATTACAAACTGCCGAAAGCCCGGACATACCGCGGGTGTATTGTGTATTTCCGTTATTATATTTTGCCATTTGTTGCTATAAGTTTTTGGTGTTGTGTATTTGTTACCTGTGTTATTAATTTTTATATATTTATACTCACGATGTCTTCGTCTGCAGCAGACGACAAAAAGGAAATACCCGAGATTATTTACGACTGCCAAACTGGCTCCACATACAAGCGTAACAGTTTTTTTGGAAAAGTAAGTAAACTGATGTTCCGCCGTTAATTTATGTATGAAAATAACATATTTTTATATTCAATATTCGCTTTTAACACATTCTAAATTATAATAATATCAACGCAGAAGTTCCGTTTCAACTTAATTACTCTCTTAAAAAGTCATGTTCTTTGTCGTTACTTTTTCCGATCGCTGGCACATTTCGCCACATTTTGATAATTAATCTCACATTTTACCGTTCAATAACCACGTAACGGAGTCATTTTATTCACTAGTATGTCTGCTTCTTTTGCCAAATTATAATTGTGCAATTATTATTTTGAGATTTGCAAAATTTTTCAGTCAGCTGCTAACTGACTTTAGCGCATACATCTTGCCATTCATATAGGTACCAAACATCGATGGTTGCGTGTAACCTAATAATACAGCCTAAGAAAATATCGACTCGTTTTTTACATTATGTAATAAATTATAATGCGCAATATTTTTGTCAAAGACGATATTTTTTCTTTGATTGTAAAGAATTAAAATTCATTACCAATGTAGTTGAAAATATATATATATATTATTTAGGTACATATTTTAGTACCCTAGCTGTTTGATATAATAATTTTTTTATGGAAAAAATAAATGAATACTGAAAATGGTTTTTCTGTTCCAGGGCGGGTTTGCAAAATGCTACGAGATCCTCGACATGAAGACGCACGAGGTGTACGCGGGAAAGATCGTCTCCAAGAAGCTGATGGTGAAGGCCAACCAGAAGGACAAGATGTCGCAGGGGAGTCGCCATTCACCGCTCGCTGTGCCACAAGCACGTGGTCGGCTTCCACAGCTTCTTCGAGGACAGCCTCAACATCTACATAGTGCTGGAGCTCTGTAAAAAGAGGGTGAGAATCAAAGATATTCATTTGAATAAATAAATCAAATAAAAAACATTGTTTTTAACAACAACATTTTGAACGTATACAAATACTTGTAGACAAATTACTGGATTATACTCATGCTGGGCTGATATCATATCAGATATTATTGATTATCTCAACAGAGACGGAGAAAACTCTGGAGCCAATGACAGGTCATAAGGCCTGTAAACGCCTATGATAACCCACGTTCGTTTCCAGAGTTTCTCTGTCTCTGTTGAGATATCAATAATATTTTGGAAACATTGTTTTTTTATTAATTTTTTTATTTTAAACACTTAGCCAACTAGTTTCAACCTCAGGGCTACTTATCAACGAAAAACTTAACAGTAAAAAATATACAGAATAAGTACCTAATACGTAGGTGTGGCTAAGGATGAGGGGAAAGTAATGGTAGGGATATTTGGGGGGGTGGGTAGTTGAGTAGGGATGGGAAAGATGTTAACAAAACATTGGGCTATTGCTTAAATTTGTTTGGTTATTTAATTATATTTAAATTACAATTTAACATTATTAATTATATTATTATTTTATTTATCCCTTAGTGACAGGTGCGTTATGACAGATCTCGTATTCCTCTACATATCTTACATTCAACGATCGATTGCCCTGAGTTGCTCGGGTGGAATAAAGTTTAGAGTAACCTACAGTTATTTACATTAGACATAAAAGTCTGTTCCACTGTGGCAGTTGGTAGAACTAACTATTAATGTTGTTCTCCTATACCCAGTTTACACATTTGGTAGCCGAGCATTGCGGGTCAATCGATTTATTTAACTGTCATATCCAGAGATTCAAGTCCTTCTTAATAAAATAATAATCTATGTTAATTTTTTTATTGTAATATCTTATGTAATAATTATTAGTCTTATTTTAATTTTATTCTATTTATATTATTACTTTGATTTCTATGAAAAATCGTTCAGTTTTTTTCTCAGCGTATTATTTCTTTTGCTCTTCTGTTTTTAATTTTTATTTTGTTTTATTTAAATGTATATTTTCAAATTTATATAAGTACTAGCAAACTACTGTTTAAAATATTATGTAGTCTGTAAATGCCCAACGGGCGCATAGATAAATAAATTATAAATAAATCCAAGCAACGAGACTAGAAATTTGGAAGGGAATATGGATATCTAGGCGTGTTACAGGGCTTATGAACTCCTCATTGGCTGGGTTAAGTGGCCACTTGATGTATTACAAACATTCCCATTTCACCTAGTATGTGATATCCCATATCTGACCAATATACAGTAAAATGTGCGCGAGCTTCACATTTGAACACTCTCTGTCGATCCATTGAGAAAATTGGAAATTTGAAAATATCTCGTCCCTTTGAGATGTCAAAATGTAATCTCTTAGCCCGTAATGGGTGAAATCCAGTTTTTGTCTACATGATAGGACACACTCATAATGTTGTTTATTTTTGAAATTAATTTTATTTTACGTTTTTTTTAAAATTTATAAATTATTGAGGATTTTCGCCTCTTTTTTTTGCATGTAGAAATTTTTATTCCGTCTCCAAATTAAAGGAATGATTATGTTAAATGATAGTGTTTCAGAAAATTCTTATTCTGGATAATTTTTACTGTACGTTTTTAGTTGATAAATAGCCCTGAGGAATGACGCAGTCAGGTTGAAAACTAGTTGGCTAAGTGTTTAAAGAATAAAAAAAGTTAATACTAAAAAAACAATGTCATTAATTTGATTGATTTATTCATGTTAATAAAATGAGGGAACAAAGATTGTGCTTCGAACATCAAAGAGATTAACTTCTTTATTTTCAAGTGAGTGAGTGAGTGTGCTAACAGGTGTTTTGTATTGACATTCCATGATGGAGCTGCACACAGCGGCGGAAGGCCATCACGGAGCCGGAGACGCGGTTTACGTGACGCATCCATCACAAGTGTGGCAGTGTCCCACAAACAGGATCTTCCCGCATGATCCTGTCCGGGTGCAGTAACAGCAAACAGATTTCCGCCGGGACCTGAAGCTCGGCAACCTGTTCTTACGACAACCTGCACGTCAAGATCGGGGCTTTTTACCGCGGCAAGTTATGAGTTTGAGGGTGTTACATTCCGGTACAATACTAGTCCAATGTAGTACCGCTACACAGGATCCTTCCTACAAATACAAGTATAGTACTGGAGCAATTGTAGCACATTTGCTACTTTTTTCCCAATTTTTTAAAAATTTAATTCGTTAAATGAGATAAATGCTTACTTAAAAAATATTCGGGACAATAACCGACAACTCGATATAAAAACATGTGTGAAAAATCATTGTTCTAGCCCTGTTTGTAATTGCATTTGAAGATTCGCCCCTTTTTCCGCATTAAAAGCCAAAAATATTTTATATATAAACTTTATTTTTTAATTATAGCATACATTGTAAACAAATATAAATGTAATCTTAATAATTAACATTTGTAATCATAAATTTATAAAATACAATAATAAACACACTAACATCACACATTATTCAACAAATTTTAATAATGATTAATTATTTTAATAATATTTCACTTATAGGAATTGATAATTTTGAAACTTTTTTGAATGGGCCCTTGTTTCATAATATTATTATTATTCTATTTAATATAGCTGCTTTAAGCTTGATATCCTAAATCGGAACATTTCCGTTAGGTTAATACTTGTCCAGTCCATTCTTTTAAACCCGTTCCAACTATTTCGCAATGGACCAGCTCCTGCGGTAGCCCGTTCCAGCTAATCTACCACCCTGTTGCTCAGAAAAAGTTTAGACTTCCTTCGTGTTAAACCGGGTCTTTTCAGCTTTTAGGTTGTGGCCCTCGAAGTCGTTGTTTTTGTTTGACCACACTATATTACACCTTATAGTGACGGTTCAATTATCTTGTTGTTTCTTCCTAAATCACCCCTTTCCCGTCTTTTCTTTCAGTGTGTGAGACCTAAAGTTTTTTTCTATTGTCTTATAAAGAACATATATTACTGCCCAGTTTAAATTTTGCACGTGAAAGTGTAGGTTTTTCTATATTGACACAATGCGCCGCTCGAACTTCTAGGCAGTCGTTCCCTCAACGCTTAAATTAAAAACGTGTACCCAAAGGGGGCGTTGGCACCCCGTTTAAATACACTTCTAGCCCTAAATACAGGGAGAAAATCAACTGTGTAAAAAATTTTTGAGTCATTCATACACACGAACATGAACTTTACTTCATTATTGACAAGTATTGTGGTAATAGTGGTACGGATATTTTAATGTGCTAAACCTTTTTCTTTGTGAATTGCAGGTTAGAAAACGTTTGCGGCACGCCCCATTACGGGGAGATTGGGTAAAAAGGGCCACTAGTTTGAACATCTGGAGCATTATAAGTTAACACTTCTTGTGGGACAAGCCGCCGTTTTGAGACTGCACACTTAGGGGGGGTTATAAAAATCAAGGCCTGCGATTGTCAGGTAGGTTTATTTCATATACTTAAATAATGGAAATTAGTGACACAAATAGATTTAGTCTTTCGCGAGGAGTCCAGCGGTTTAATTCATCTCTTATGTAACACTCAATATTGCTAGACTCAACATTGGTAAACTAATTTACGAACAAGACATATTTATAAATTGAATATACAGCGTGGTGTAAATCGATGTAAAAATCTACAGTGATTTCTTACTAAACCGTATCAAATTCATATTGGGCTATTAATACCTTAGTTTTTCATAAGAAAAGTTGATTTTTTTATATTCGATTATTTTTTTGTTATTGCTATCAAATATTGTATCTAGTGAATATTAATATATCCGATTTTTTATTAAGGAATTTGAGCAATTTGACTTAGATGTTTTTTTCATTCATACTGTTGTACGTCATGGGCAAAATTCCCTTGGTACTTCATGTTTATTAAACATGTGATTTAAATATGAAGTGATTATTAATTATTTTTCTTGTATCGGACTAAATTTTTATTTATGATATTTCGTTACGTTAATTTTATGAAACCCCTTAAATTCATAAGGTGTTGAATGCATAACAGAAAAAACAGTACATATAAGATTTTTAAAAAAAAATGTATTAAAGAATACGTATATATCTAGTTGCATTATCTGATTAAAATTTGTAAAACATTAGTAGATTTTTGATTATATTAAATTCCGTAGATATTACTATATTATTTGAAAAAGATTATCGTGTACGCGATGCAAATAATAATGAAACCATACGGCGCGACGTTCTATTCGGATTTTGGTCGTGTTTTAACGAGCGCTCATCCGGGCGCTTACTACATTTTACAATTAAACAAAGGGTGGACCTAGTAGCCCCTTAATCTGCCATACTTATGAAAAATCATGTGAGAAGAAAAAATTTTTTTTTTTCAAGTTTAGATTCAAAAGTCATATTACACAATTGTCTCCAAATATGATGTAGATTCGCTGGTTTCCCGCTTGTACATCGAGTTTTGTTACACCCTGTATTTAAGTTAAATATATTAGTCAATCAAGTTAATAACTAGTTTATAATTCCTTTTTGACATTTTTATGGTATCATGTTTTTATTGGAATCTCTTGTTTCACTTTGTTTAAATGTTAAAGCCCTATGGGCGTTGAAGGTAAGTAAATGAATAAATAAATGATTGTTGCAGAATGCCGTCGTACGTGAAACCGCGCGGCGGCGTCGATGATAATGCTGACCCTGCAGGAGAACCCGGCGCTGCGGCCGTCGGTGGAGCGGCTGCAGCGCCACGACTTCTTCAGCGCCGGCTTCCTGCCCGCCGCGCTGCCTGCCTCCTGCCTCACCATGGCGCCGCGCCTCGACCAGCTCGAGCCCAGCGACGCGCGGCGCCCGCTCAGCGAGGTCAACGGAGGTAAGCCGCACTGAGACATGATACATGATCAAGTACTTGTAACTGGATATTTTATACATTTTATCCTAGCGTAAAAACATCCTAAGAACATATCGTCTGTGTAAGTTCAATACCGCGTATGAGCCAATAAGTTCAAGATACGCATTTTTTGGTGATTTTCGTTGAACGAAACAAGCCGCATCGATTGGTTAATTCAAATTTTGAAATTGACCAATAGACTGCTAGCACTCGGTTAATGTCAATACCGCGAATAAACCATCTTCACAAAAGAAGCAAGCAATACCGCGTATATCCCGATACAAATTTCATGTTTACCTCTTTTTTTTACGAAATTGGAGGGTTTTTTGTCTCCCCTGAACATTTTGACAAATGGTTCTTCCCCAGTATTGAACTTACACAGACGATATTTGGTTCAAAAACTTAACAGCATACATACTAACAGTAACTCGCGGCCGCATCCCATACAGACGTAACAAGTGAGATTGGTATAAAAGACAGATGGAAGGAAAACTTTGAGGAAGTGTACGAATCACACACTGGTAACTCGGGCGGTGTATCAACATTACCTGAGCCATGTTTGAATGCAAATGACGAAGAAAGCCCGATTAGTATGAAAGAAATTATCAGTGCTGTCAAATGTATGCGGAATGGTAAAGCGCAAGGCTATGATAGTGTTGCAGCAGAGTTCATTAAGTCGGGTGGCAAAATAATTCTCACATGGCTACATAAACTTTTTAATTGTGTGTCTAAGGAGCACAGCACTCCACTTGATTGGAGGAGAGCTGTGGTTATGCCTTTATACAAGGGAAAGGGTTCCAAGGTTGAGTGCGGGAATTACAGAGCTATCAGTCTTTTAAGCGCTGTTGGCAAAATGTATGGAAGAATATTGATTGAGAGAGTAAGAAATGTGACTAAGGATAAAATATGGGATGTTCAGAGTGGATTTATGAATGGCAGAGGATGTATGGATCAAATATTTGCGTTACGCAATTTGTCGGAGAAGTTTTTGGCAAAAAACCGGAAGCTTTTCTGCGCTTTTGTTGACTTGCAAAAAGCATTTGATCGTGTTGATAGGAATAAGCTATGGATGGCCTTATCTGAGTATGGAGTGAACGATAACCTTGTCCGCGCTATTGCTTCCTTGTACAAAGACAGTGTAGCGTGTGTAAGGGTAAATGGGTCATTCACGTCGTGGTTTGACATCCCTAAAGGAGTCAAACAGGGATGTGTGATGTCACCATGGTTGTTTTAACATATACATGGATAAATGTATGAAAGAGTTGAAAAATATGGGCGTGGGCGCGAGAATGAGTGGTATGATTGTTAGTTGCCTTTTGTACGCCGATGACGCAGTGCTTCTTGCTGAGAGCGAAGAAGAATTGCAGTCCTTGGTTACAAAGGTTTACGATGTGTGCAAGGAGAGTGATCTATTAATGAATGTGGAAAAGTCGAATGTGATGGTTTTTGAAAGAAATGTGAATATGACTAAGTGTAAGATCGTAGTAAATGGCGATAGCTTGAAACAAGTGGAAGAATTTGTATATCTGGGAAGCATGTTCACTAGGGATGGAAATATGGACAAGGACATTGAAAGGAGGGTTAGTGCCGGTAACAGAATTAATGGTGCCTTAAAGTCGGTAGTATCTAATAAGTGCTTATCAAAAGAGGCTAAATTGGCAGTGCACAATGGAGTTCTGGTACCAACCCTTATGTATGGAAGCGAAGCATGGAGTTGGAAAAATAAGGATGAAAGTAAATTGAATGCAGTTGAAATGCGATCTCTCAGGCGAATGTGTGGTAAAACTATGTATGATAGGTGCACTAATGTTGAAATTAGAGCAGAATGCAAGGCTGAGATAAGCATTATCGACAAAATTAAGAAAGGTCTTTTACGTTGGTTCGGTCATGTAGAGCGAATGGATGATGAAAGAACATCTAAAAAAAATATATGATGCGACTGTGCCTGGATGTAGAAGTCGAGGAAGGCCGAGAAAGACATGGCATGATCAAGTAAAACAAGTGCTTGAAAGTGGGCATGTAAGAAGTCGGAATAATCGACGTGCGTGCATGAGGAGATGTATGAATGTGGAGGAAGCAAGAGAAGTGTGCCAGGACAGAGTGGTGTGGCGTTCTTAGTGGAAACGCCGGTGATGTTATATGCGTTTATTCGCAGGATGAGTATTGCGTGGGTATTTATAGGACAGTAGTCCTTTGTTATTAGAGTTGTATGGTGGGGATAAACATTTGTGTGCAAAGCCATACTGCCCGTGTGAATTGCAGCGTCAGCTGACGATTTTCTAGGAACTACCTACTCGTGTAGTAATACCCGACGCAGCTGAATTATATTTGCACTTTGGACGAATGGTTCCCACAATTTTATTTGTTAAAGAAGATAAATAAATTATTTTAAAAATAAGACGATACAAACACGCATCTGGTCGATACCTAAAATGTGAGTAAAGTCATTGCTCTAATGTTAAATTCCAGGAAGAAAATCGAGGAATACGTTTGTATGGGAAAGCGGCCGCGAGTCACGTGGTGTGGTATGCTCGTAACAGGTTGCTAGGTCCGTGGTTTTATCACGCTATCAAGCTTTACTTTTCCGTACTAATAATCCGTTATTTGTCCAGACTACATCTTGGCCGTGGACTCTCCTAAGAAGAAGGGTTCCTCCGCCCCGCCATCGTCCAACTTGCCGACTATGGCCCAGCTCAAGAAGCAGGCTGCAGAGTACAAGGAACATTTGCAAAACCTGAAGGACCAGCTTAGTAACACTGCTAGGATCCAAGGTTAGTCCAACTGTAGATGAAATATTTATTTACATGTGATTTTCATATTCATATTTCATGTGTGATACCTTGGACTGGTTCGGAAGCGTAAGACTGATCAACTTACCTTCATGTAATAAAATGATCAGGATACACTGCACTTGGTGTACCGATGCAGTGCCATATGTGGTGTGGATAAGGGAAAGTTAGTAGTAGTAGATACCGAGGCAGTTACTCTGTGTACTATATTTTTTATCTTCATCATTTCCTTCCCAGTAGGGTGGTTTTAGACAAAATTGCCAGGCCTAGTTGTCCTCTCCACTACGATCAGTAGATGCAGAAGGCAGACAAGAAGCAGTAAACCAGATATAGGTGCACCAGCAAAAGCTGCCTGCCTATAACGATAATAATATTATTAGTACGGAAAAGATCTGGGAGTGAGTCGCAGATTACACAACTATAAAGATTGATTACATTTCTTTAAACTGGACAGTTTAGAAAAAAGGAGAAAAGTAATTGATCTCACTTGCTTGTATAAAATTATAAATAGTCACCTTGACACAACGCTAATAAGCGAAATCGGTCTGCGTACCAATTTACGACTGCGTAATGCATGAGTTGAGCGCTTTTCCTCCAATACAGGGTATTACAATCTTCTCTCTCATATGTGCAGAGAGTACAATGTAATACACAGGGACAGCACTGAAGGTACAGATGGGACATCTTCGAAGCTCCGTAGATGGGTTCAAGAGAAGGTTGTCCTTGAGATATTTGTGATCACTTTTGCTTTTATATGTTTGAGTTATATTTACTTAAGCATGGTGTGTATGTCACATTTTCACAAACATTATGTTTTGGTCATTCGATTAAGCACGATGTGAACAATTTTAAAGGGCAATTGGTCTACCTAGTTATATTTTTATCTTTTTTTGTATTATATTTAGTATCCTTTTGTCTGTTATTGTTCCGTAACAAAAAAATAAAAAAATATACATGTTGCGTTTGCCCCCAGCCGAGCCGGGAGCAGCACGGAGCACCCGGCGAGGACGGGTCGGACCCGGCGGCCCAGCCGCTGGTGTGGATCAGCAAGTGGGTCGACTACTCGGACAAGTACGGCTTCGGCTACCAGCTGTGCGACGAGAGCGTCGGCGTCACTTTCAACGACACCACCAAACTCATCATGCTAGCCAATGGGGTGTAAGTTACCAAACACATCAAGTTGCATTTTGTCTGAATCGGTTTTTTATCAAAGGAGGAAAAAAAAACATGATTTACAGCCATGCAGAACCTAAACTGAAGTAGGAGGGGATATATAATTGGCTTAACTGTAACTGCAGGGCTCATGTCGGGTCGGATTTGATTCCCGTATCCCTACGGGAATAAAAAATCCGACTGCCCTGACTCCCGTCAACATGAAATATTTATTTACATGTGCTCTTCATATTAATGTTTCACGTGTGATACCTTGGACTGGTAGTGAAGCGTATGACTGATCATCTTACCTTCATGTAATAAAATGATCAATATACACCGCACCATTGATATTTTAGGGATTTTCATAATTTTTCATTTGTAAAAGACACGAAAAAAAAAACACATAGTGACAGTTTAAGAAAAAACACACTAATGACATAAAACAAACGGTTCAAACTCCATAGACAAAAAGTCTATGGAGTTTCTGCCAGGGTGACCATTATGTAAGAAAATGATGCTGTAAATAGTGACACAATGAGATAAATTAACGACGCTGTCTCAATATGGTTTTAAATAAGGCTGGGCACATAATATAAGTTTTAATGGTAGGTAAAACTCTTCTATTTTTGCTTGCAGTAATGTCCACTACATTAACCAGAGAGGCAAGCCGGTTAGTGCGTGTTGTATACTTCAGTACATCGACCAAACAGGCCAGGAATCTCACATGACTCGATGATATTATTTCACTTAATGATTTTCAAAATATGGCATTTCTATAAACACTTAATAATATTATTAACTCGTGGCTGCATTCAAACGTATTCCTCTCCTGGAATTTAACATTAAAGCATTAGACCAGATGCGTGTTTGTATTTTATTTTTTAAAAAATATAAAAATATATATATTTTTTTATTTACTATATTTATTTAGAACTATATAATTTTACATAGACTAATATTATTACATTACACTTAATTTTTTTTTTTTCCTAACTATTCTTATCCTATCATTATTATTAATTCAATTTAGCCATAATATAATATCTATCATATATTTTTTACACTTAGCCCTAAATAACTTTAAATTTTGTTCATTTTTTATTTCATCTGGCATCTCCTCATACATTTTAATGCCCTTATACATGAGACAATTCTGTGACATAGTTTTTCTTTTCTTTTTTCTATTTATGAAAAAAGTCATTGTTTTTTAATTTGTTTGCAAATATCTTTGAATTATCCCTTTAACAATTTTGTTAATTTCATTAGCAACATTATATTAATTAAATTAATTCTTTATTCATTTTTATTTTATTCATTTATTTCATTAATTCTTTGGTCTACTGACTTTGGTCTAATATTCAAGAGTTTAATCATTTTTTTAATGTTTGTTCTTCTACTGCACTTCAATATGATTCGCATTGCTTTGTTTTGCAGATTTGTGTATTTTTTTTAGCTCTCCTTCATTACTAAGGTATAATATTAAAAAAATAAGACAATACAAGCACGCATCTGGTCAATATTTACTGACCCCAGTGCGTGAGACCCCCTCACGTTTCCCACTCTTCACGAGTAATACTGATTTAGTTGAGTGTTGTAACGTGTTTTTGTGTGTCCAGGTGCGTTGATCCCAGTGCGCGAGTCAGACTCCCTCTCGCGTATCCCACACCTGCACGAGTGGTACAGGACCAGCACAGCGGTGGTTATGCAGCTAACTAACGGCACCGTACAGGTAAACTAACTCACCACACCTACTGGAACTTGGCACCAAATTTAGAATTACAAATTCTCAATACATCATTTTTTTCACAGTTACGTCCAAGTTTTTTTTTATGCCATCTGTTTTCTGTTAGCTTTATGCTGTGAAAATAATTTAATCTAAATCACAGATGGGGCAGATCATATAACTCTGCATACTTAAACTGAGATGTTTTTTCTCCGTCCTGTAAAATTGCCAAACTTGGAGTCATTCCGTTTTCTTGTTTAGCTGACAATTTGTAATATTTATCTAAAGATATTTTTAAAACAGTAACCTGTAATATCGTCTGTGTAAGTTCAATACCGCGGAGAACCATTTGTCAAAATGTTCAGCGGAGACAAAAAACCCTTCAATTTTGTAAAAAAAAGAGGTAAACATGAAATTTGTATCGGAATATACGCGGTATTGCTTGCTTCTTTTGTGAAGATGGTTTATTTGCGGTATTGCCACTAACCGAGTGCTAGCAGTCTATTGGTCAATTTTAAATTTGAATTAACCAATCGATGCGGCTTGTTTCGTTTAACGAAAATCACCAAAAATGCGTATTTTGAACTTATTGGCTCATACGCGGTATTGAACTTACATAGACAATATGCTTTCCTGGGCACGGTGTTTTCTGGTGAAGAATGCATTAAAAATATCAGTATATTGCTGGTCTGAAAGAAAATACACACTACAAAATGCAATTCAAGAATTCACTAGAAGGGGCGTTTCCATAGAAATAAAATAAAATGTGTAATTTCCAGATAAACTTCCAAGACCACTCGAAGGTGATCCTGTGCCCGCTGATGGCGGCGGTGACGTACATCGACGTGGACAAGAACTTCTCCACGTATCGCTTCTCCACCATCCAGGACAACGGCTGCTCCCCGGCGCTGCTCAGCTACCTGCGCTACGCCGCCGACAAGATCGCCTACCTCATTACCAAGAACGCCAACTAGCCAATACTCACCTAGGTAAGGACAATCTATCCAGCTCTGGTCCCATCCCGCCTGCCTCGTCAGACAGTACAATATTCATGTTACTAGTGTGATGAATAATCCATCAATCTTGTCTACCTCATCACAGTGACACATGTGAACACTATTAGTACGGAGATACTGATCTAGGCCTGTACGGAAAATCTAACAAACTGAAGTATGCAACCTTCGTACGAGAATTTCAGAGAAGTGATATTCCGTAGTTGCAAAATACTACCGCGTCTGAATTGTCTAGTTACCCCACTACGTCACTCACTACGTCATCACTAGACATCTACGTCACACGTTGGACACGGTTGGACCAGTCGTAAAGCTTTTGACAATAGCGTTCATAACTCATTTAGGAAAATTTCTCATTAAATTTAGAGTTTTTTTTTTTCAGCATTTTAGTCAAAATTCTTAGTGTATTGGTGAAATGAGTCTTGGCTTGGAGTTCGGAATATATTCTGCATGTAAAATTTAATATTATTCAGGTCTAAGCATGGATGACTTTCATTCTTGTTGTCCTATGATTTTAGCATATTTTCCCATCGTAAATCAATTATAGCAATTCCTACAAGAGTTTTATACAAATCTACGAGAAAGTACTTAACTCTGAATTCATACCATATTTTTGAATTTTTATTTTTCAGACCATTCCATTTTTAAAAATTGACTGGAATAATTTTATCACTAGCCTCGAAAACGGAGGGTGACTGTACATATTATTAAAAATTGATTAATGTAAGAATTATATGAATTTAATATTATTTGTATGTACGCTTAGTGATGTATGAATGTGTGCGTGAATGCGGTTGTATTGTTCAACCTTAATTAGTCTTATTTTACCATAATCTTTATCCATCGCGCACTATTTTCAATGAATTTTATAGCTATGCAGTATTTTTAAACCTACTATTATATAATTAACAAAATACTTGCTTCTCAAACTGTTAATATTTAAATTCAATAGGAAAAGAAAAATCTAAATTACAATGTGCATTAGTCAAATCGCTTGAAATTATAATCGTTTGCTCCAGGACTTTCAATTGCCCTTTTTCCACTTAGCTTAAAGTCACTAAAAATAATAGCGACAAAATTATTATCAACTCGAAGTAACCTTTTTTTCTCTCAAATGTACTCTTTATCTCTCGTTTAAAAATATTCATCAGTATCCGAGTCTATTGAGACAAAAAAATTATTAAAAGTAGACCATTGCATGAAAATTGTAGATATGGAAAATGTGCCATTTACACCACTCAAAAAAGCATAATAAAAACTATCTAAATTTTTTTCCTTGTGGCGCAGGATTGGTTTACCGAGTGCGGTGTGCCTTGATAATTTGTTGCACGATGCAAGATGAACACTTCTTGTCTAAATTAGTTTTTAGAAATTTAAAATTCCTGATAATGTGATCTCAGGTTTAGAGTTGAAAGCCTTATAGCAAAGCTCATTAATTTTTGGCGATGCTCAAAAATTGTTCAGAATAAAAAGTATCATTTGAAACTTACAATTCTCCTTTTTGCTAATATATAAAATTATTATGTGCCTTGTAAATATATTAATCGTTGAATTATATCGGTTAGAGAATTTGAATTAAAACTAACAGTTTATAATTGTGTTCAAATGTAACGTAAAAGAACTGATGGTTATTTTTGACAAATAATTCTGTAGAAGATATCTCTTGTAATAATCTATTTAACCCACTCCGACACATTGTTAATAATGATATAAAATTTATATATTATAGTCTCGTCATTTAGCTTTCAAACAAAATTCTAATTATTACCGTTTTAATTAGGTTTTTTAAAAATATTTTATGAAAACATACTGACGAAATTAAATAATGTAATTAGGCCTTCTTTTCATAGGTTATGTACAGGGGTTATGCATATTGAGCTATCTTAGATTCGAAGTATATAATAAAAGCAAAATAACCCAAGCGTTTTCTATCAGTTATGTAATCTAATTTTGGATTCATTGTAATCAAACTGCACAGTTTCATGTGTTTTTCGTCAGGCATAGATCGCTCAGTATACAGGGTGTAACAAAACTCGATGTACAAGCGGGAAACCAGTGAATCTACATATTATTTGGAGTGGATTTTGATTTGACCCTTAGTTTTCGAGAAAATTGAATATGAAGTTGATTTTTTTTTGCATATTGTTATCAAATATCAAGTATTTAATCAAATTAATATTATCCATAAAGAAAACAAACAAAAAACACGCGTTTTAAAAAGAATTTAAGAAATTTTACTTAATCTGCTATACTGATAACAACTTTTGTGAGAAGAAAAAAAATTTTTTTTTCAAGCTCAGAATAAAAAGTCATATTACGATCGTCTCCAAATACGATGTAGATTCACCAGTTTTCCGCTTGTACATCGAGTTCTGTTACACCCTGTATTGTACATAATATTACCTATCTTAATATTAAGGCCTTACATGAACAAACCTTGTCATTATTTGTGACGGAGTGGGTTAGTGGAGATATAATATTAAGTTGTTTTATTGTATAGACGGTTGCCATTTTTATGTAGTATTTATTAAGGTTCTAACTGTGGGAAGTCAGTTGTTAATATGCACATATTTTGGAATGACATTTTGTTGTTTGTATTTTATTTTCCACACATTCGGTGAAATAAACAACTTTTACAATTTATCGCTGTTTTCATTCCGTACCACATCTAATTTAACCAATGTGTTTTACCCGTCCTAACTTATTGTGCGGAAACTATGACTGACCAAGCCGAGAAGTATGGAGCGTATTATGTTTGGAATAACATTAAAAGATCCGACGAGAAACTTGTCAAAACAAAGTTTGTGACATGGTAGAAAGAATTTCTAGGTCCAAGTGGAAATGTGCGGGTCACATAGCCAGAATGACGGACGATAGATGGACAAACCGTGTTCTGGTAAGGAGACCTGGAAACCAGAGGCCTCAAGGACACCCACTGATGAGTTGGGTGGATGATATCTTGATACCATCCTGATACTTCTTGAAGTTTGCTGTAAGACGGTGGATGGGGACGGCACAGGATCGCGAGGAGTGGAGGTTATCAGGTATTTAAATAGAAAAACATCACCGATACACATCAAATTAAATATAGGCCACCATCAATGGCTGTTTTTTGCTTGTTCATCATCATATAGCTCTCCGTTTCTTCTGCTGTAGATGAATACTTTAATTTTTCTAAAATTGGTGAAAGCACTTTTCATTTTGGTCTTAAAGTTAAAAGAATAACAAGACAATTTAAAACGTAATACAATTTTATTAAACCCGGACAATATATATTTAAATGTAACATTGTTTGAAATATTACAGACCCTGAAATGAACGTTTTTAATAAGAGTTCCACACATCTTACTTAATTCTAAAGTACCTAATAGTTTGTAATTAATATGTACAAGTGATAAAAAATTCATATTGAGGCTTTGGAAAATACTGACAGGTGAATTCTATAGCTATCTGTTTAATTAATCACATTGGAGAGCACATGAAAAGAGAAAAAATATTATTTCTTATTTAATTTTGCAAAATTGGTAATTTTAATCTCAATATTCTGCCGCCTTATTTTGTGGTTTAATTTTTAAAGCATTTTGTTGTTCGACTTTGAAACATTAAAATTGCTCTCTTTATGATATGACGTTGAAAGTATCGAGCGATATGCTATCGACAAAGATAAATAATAATTTTATTAAAAGATCTTTATTTTTGCCAAGAAAATTAACATTACGTAACAAAATACTGAACTAGTGCTTATTTCGCCATAAGAATTCCACAGCAGGAATTTGTTTAGAAAATATGTCTTTATCAATAAACAAGAAAAATAACCATTTTAACAGAATAATGTATGAATATAGAGGAAGCGAAGGGAGTGTGTCTGGACAGAATGGTATTGCGTTCTATCCTCTCTGCTTACCCCTACGAGGAAATGGCGTGATGGTTAGTTAGTTATGATAAAAAAACTTGGCACTAAGTATTAATATTTTTTTTGGTCAGTGATAATTCAATAGTAAACAGTGCTCTCCAATGGCAAATAATTGCAAATATTCCTAACTAACAATTGAGATTACATACTGTAAAATTGGTGCGCAATGTTTGGGCAAAATCTTATCCTAAATGGTGCATTATTGTATAGTGTATTATTCGAAATAATATCCTGCTTCTAATAATATATTCTAATTTCGTTTTGATTGTGTAATATAATACAATAAAAAAATGGAAACAATAATTTGCAAAATAATCTTACCGAAGTATATAAAAAAGTTATTCAAAACACAGACTCCATTTTATGATCAAACTTTCTTTTTGATTTTAAAATTAATTTCCAAAATTCCAATTTTGTGGGATGCCAAAATGCGAGTAGTATTCAAAACAAGCCATTTTTTTATCATAAAACATATATTTTTAAAAATAAATAACATTGTTGTAACTTTCATAAAGAACGAAATTGTAGATCATCAAAAACTGTAGATGTTATGAATGTTTTTTAAGCATAATTCATTTTAGAATTTACGGAAAATTATCAAATTGAGACAATATCGGAGGAGGTAACTCCTAAAATAAGGTAACTTTATTTTTCCTACATCAATCGACTAAGTTAATGCGAACTTCTAAAATAAAACTGACCCTAAATTTTTTTCAAACACCCTCAATATTTTTTGATGCTGGATAATTAATGATTAAATATAATAATAATATAGAAATCTACGTCATTCCAATCTAATTGTTTTGATTCTACGGGCCTACTAATGAAAACAATTTCTAAGACAGATTATTACAGAAAAACGAAATAGAAGATATAAAAATACTTGTAAAGTACAAAAAAATATATTTGGTGCCTAACCTATAGACTCAATGCGTATGGCTCTGTCAGTTACACCTAAGAGCATTTTATATCTTTTATCTAAAAATACGTTTTATTTTAACAAATCTAGAGAAAAATTACAATTACAATGTGCATTCGTCAATTAACTTGAAAATATAACCGTTCGCTCCAGGATTTAAACATTCTGATTGCCGGTCAGCTGAGCTTAACGATCATTAGGTTTCCCGAGATTTTAACGAATGTCTATCGCAATTATGACTGTTCTCGCCTTCCCCGTCAACTACCATCAACCATATTCGTAGAAGAATAAAGTAAAAATCGATATTTGCATTTTAATCATATTACAATGCTTTTTAAATGTAGCTGTCAGATCTACACTTAAGGCGGCACTATTGAGGTGTAAAAGTTCATTTCATTCATTATACCATGTCTGCACCCTATGGAATCCACAAACTCCCTCCCAAGTCAAGTCCACGTCCCACAGCTCCGACGCAAACTGTCGACGAATTGTCAACAGTGGACGACCAGGACGCCGAGAACCTGATGCCTTGTAAAATAGGCAAGCATGGTTAAGGCTCTCGGGAGACATACGTAGTATATGGCCTAGCCAGCCGAAACGCCTTCGCCGGATGACAGTAGATACCAAGGGTTGCTGTGTCCGTTGCCTCACCTTTGTGTTCTTACAAAGTCAAACCACTGCACACCTAAAATTCTTCTAAGACACCTATTCTCAAAACTCAGAAGTCTGCTGTCTGGTGTAAAATATAAGTATAATATGTTTGCAGATCTAAATATCGGTGGAGAAAAGTGCTTCGTTTTGATTGAAACAACTAGACTACATAAAAAAGATTCAGATGAAGAGTAAAAATATCTACCTAGATTTAAACGGAAAAATGCAAAAATGTGGATTACTTTTTGTGTGAAAAAATAGTTTGTTAAAAATATACGCTGAAAACAGTATTCATTCCGATGTGCTAAGTCTGCAGCTCAGTAAAAGTTAATATACCCTTGGTTTAACTGTACCTAGAGGGCCCACGGTATTGGTTATACAAGAAATTTAGCTTTGAATGCCCCCACTAGATGCAGATTAGTCAGATGTATTTTTTTGTAACTGCATTTTATGTTGAATATATATTATTATATTTAAAAAATAATTGTCACAAATCTATTAGCCGCGTATACAAAATTTTTAAACAATACAAGTTTAAGTCTAAAAGCCTAAAATATTCATTAACTGCAAATTTTTAGACACATTTTTATGTGTTTATTACTGACCAGAAATACAATGAAATTGTCATACTATTTTATAACATTTTGATAAAAATTGAGAATCCTTTTAATATATAGCCCATTTTTAAACATATTTAAATTTTTTTAAATTATACAAACCGACGTTTTAAAAGAGATTCATAATATTCATTAATTTGTGAGACTCGCAATGCAGACATAGTAGTATAAAATTTGAGCTATCCATATTGTCTTAATCGGATTTCCAAAGTATGCTTAAACAATGAGCTTAAAAAACCTATTATCCGATATGACAAAATATTCCATCAAGGCTAAAAAACAGCTTTTGAGCATTCAATCATATCGTCGGGTCAATGCCGAAACCGCAAATCTGCAAAACATCTATTTGAGATGTTGACCTAACCCTTTGGCCTAAAATTTAGTTAATTAAAAAAATTTGTAACAACATCTAACAATTTATTTTTAACCTAAAATATAAAAATTCGCAATATAAAGCGAGGAAGCAACGAATTTGTTAAGTACTTGGCAATAATGGGTGTTTCAATTTTTATTTACATAAATTTGTGCAGTATTAAAAAGTTAATAAGTACCGATATCTAATTTCATTAGATTTTGACAAATCGGAATGTGCGATAAACATTTGAGATATTTCAAAATATCCTTAAAATATATTTTGAAAAAAATTACACATATTGCTAAACACATTCTATAATATTAAATAAAGGAAGTGTGGTCACATGCCATATTCCGTTTCTTTATACAGACATAGTCCTCGATTTTCTCCTGGAGTTTAACGAACAATAATTTATTTATCTCATTTAAGAAAAAATTATCAAAAAAAAAGACGATACAAACATGCATCTGGTAGACATCTACAACATTTAAAATCAAATCATTGCTCTAGTTCTAAATTTCATGGAGAAAATCGACGACTACGTCTGTACGGAGAGACGGTAGGTGACCACGAATCCTTCTAAGTGTAAATGCCTCTATGCTGGTAAGAAAATGACAAACGCTAACAAAGTGAGACGAATGAAAGTAGTCTTTAAAAAAAATAATTCTTAAGAAAAAATTGCAGATAGTATAAAAACTAGCCTCCGTAGCATAGTGTAGCGCATTTTAGGGGAGCAACATGAAATATTTATTTGCATATGATTATCTTCAAATAGAGATAATTAGTGACTTTGGCTTGAATGGCAACGATATGTACTTGGAAAACGAAGTATATTTATGTTTTCTGTAAATCTGTTAAATAATTTCATTATTTTAAGCTAAATTAAGTACAGATATTATTGATGTCCCAACAGAGACAGAGAAACTCTGGAAATGAATGTGGATTATCTAGGCGTTTACACGGCTTATGATCTGTCATTGGCTGGGTTGATGTATTACAACATTCCCCATTCCGCCCATCATCTGATAACCATATATGACAAATTTTTGAAACTTCTATATATTGAACTCGCGTTCGTAAGATCACATTACAAGTGATTTTCTCACTGGTGACATCTGTTGAGAAGATTGTTAGTAATAATGATAATAATCCACATTCATTTCCAGAGTTTCTCTGTCTCTGTTGGGATATCAATAATATCTGATATCAGCCCAGCATGGGTAATTTGTCTACAAGTATTTGTACACATTCAAAATGTTGTTAAATTAAGTACAATCAAATGTATTTTTCAATTGAGTACATTTTTAATAATTTCTCAACAAAACATAATTTAATAATAAACTTCAAACATAACATTCATAACAAAGAAACAATAATAATAATGTATAAACATATGATAAACAATAAATTATTGTGCTACTTTTCATGTTGAAATATAATCAATCATCGTTCTTAAGCCCGCTATATACGGGACAGTTTTCTGCGCAGTTTTCTATGCAGTCTGAAAACGGTCCCGTATACAACCAAAACTGTTTAAAAAACTGCGTGCTTATGTCAGATTTAAGCTGACATGACAGTTAAATGTTTTTTATGTAAACGTTTAAGTAGACATTGGTTTATTGTATGCTTTTAAATACGTAAAAAACCAATAACATATTTACAATATTAGCTAAATAAACAATTTCCTGAGAGCAAACATACGATAATAACTTACAATCGCGTTTCAAAAATACACATATTTAGCGTGTCTTTTGACAGAAATTTGACAGACTGCAGTTTTCTGAACAAGAAACTGTGTAGTTTTCTGAACAAGAAACGGTCCCGTATACAGCGGGCATTAGACGCTTATTTCATAATAAAAAATATATTATATCATTAATAAAAGATAAAAACAAGCTGTAAAATGTAAATCTTTACATACAAATAATTATTGCTTAATTGTGCCTCAATTACTTTTCATTAAAAAAAAAATTATTGATTATTTTATAAAGCCCGAAAAGTTTAGCATTATTCGAAAAATAAAGTAATTTTTAGGAATAAAATATGTTATCAAAAAATACCTACTATTTAAATGCATAAAAAACAAAAATAAACAAATAGATAGTAAAGTCTACCTAATAAAAATGAGTATAATAAATACATAAGATAACCATGACTTTAAAGAATCCCTTAATAAATTTTAATTGATATATATATCTTTATAAAGATGTCTTTTAGTGTATAAAAACTAGTGTAAATAAATTATAACAAATACATAACAATATTCAGCAATTTTTTTTCAAATTATTTTATTTTCTAAAGTACAATTTGCATAAGAATAAATTTAGAGTTTATTCAATTGACTAGTTGGGTTTTTTTTTTTGAGTAAAATACAATTTGAAATAGTTATCAAATTCATCCAATTATATAAGTAAATGGAATAGATATGTGAATTCAACACATCAGGATAAAATAAAAAAATCACCATCGAAATATAATTGTTCACTCCAGGACTTGAACCTGAGTCTTTTGATCGCCGGTCAGGTGCTTTTTCTTGATAAGTTAAATAAACGGAGTAACAAAATTTAAGTACAATTCGAAAAATGTTGAATCTACATCATATTTGGAGTCGAATGTGTAATACGACTTGAATCTAAGCTCGAATTTCTTTTTTTTTCTCGTAAAAACTTTCGTAAGTATCGCAGATCAAGTAAAATTGCACAAATTCTTATTATAATTCGGTTTTTGCTATTGTTTTTCTTTATTGATAGTATTAATTTGACTAGATAAATGATATTTGATAACAATTTGTAAAAATTTCTCCATAAAAAAATCATCTTACTCAATTTTATATTGAATTTCTTTTGGATTTTACTTATTTATTTTTAAAGCATTTCACATTTTATTTATTTCAAATTTCACAAATATTGAATATGTTATACCAGAATGTGTTGCTACCTATTTTTTCTTTTTTTTTTCTTTTCTTATTACATACAATATTTGAATTATGAAATGTAAAAGCCCTTTGGGCGTAGATAATATTAAAATAAAATAAAATAAAATTAAATTTTCTCGAAAACTATGGGTCAAATCAGGAAAATTTATTCTACGAAATCGGCTCCAAATATGATGTAGATTCACTGGTTTCCCGCTTGTACATCGAGTTTTGTTACACGGTGTATAAAAATATTAAATGTTGACTATTTTTAATTATCGCTTCCCTCTCTGATGAATAATGTAAAAATTAAAGGAAATATAAAAATCAGATCATTCTGAACATTACCTATTAACAATAGATTAAATAAACCGTACGTGATGTCTCCGGCAATCTCGAGTGCAGTGGACAAGCTCAGACTTTATTTTTATTCCCAGTAGTTTGGTCCATCACAATCCCGGGCCGAGTTTTAGCGGTCGTGCCGATCTACTCTTGTTCTCGGTGGCTGGGAAGATGGCGCCCGGATAATGGACACGCTACGGACAAGCGGCCACAGTAATATATGTATGGCTACTTTGACAGTGAAGACTCGCCGAGCCGATCTAGGTTGTACAGTAACAATACTTCCTGAGCTGTGGCTGGTCGTGGATTATGCAGCGCGCCTGCTCTCCGTACTTGTTGATGCGCGATACGTCGGACAGTTTCACGGTGAAGGATTGCTGGTCTATATTGTGAGACAGGCTCGCCTCGAATAATGAAGATCCGGGCATTAACCGCACCTGACAAAAGATACATATCTGTAGAGATATTGTAAGGATCCAAGTATCAGCTGTAATGCAAAGACAAAGCAACCAATACATGGCTTAATTATTGTAACTAGAGATTATTTTTTCCGCAGACAACACTGAGATTTATTTTTTCGGCAGGCATCACTGATGTACACTATCACTACTATCATTTTTACGCTAATAATATTATAGATTGTCAGTTGTCAAACGGTTGAAAATGGCTTAAAATGGAAATTGTATTGGATTGGTATCATATTAAAAAGACATAATAAAACTCGATTCTAGCTTGCAAAGGGAAACATTATTGAAATCATTGACAACACCGCTGCACTGTTGCCGTACGAAAGTGCTGACTCGGAGGATAGATTTGTCATTATTTCTGTGGTTAATTGGGTTCGTTGTAAATATCGTTTAAATCTGGTAGCAAATTACAACCGACATTTAGTTATCCGGGTTTTAAAAGGAAGTGATGAAACACCTCCTAAAAAGTCCAACCATTGATTAATTAATACAAATATGGCATAATTGTAAGTAGGTACCTACTCTTAAGAACCGATGGAGATTATTTTTTCCGCAGACAACACTGAGATTAATTTTTTCGGCAGGCATCACTGATGTACACTATCACTACTATCATTTTTACGCTAATAATATTATAGATTACCTTGATTTGGTACACGTTGACTATCCCATTAGGTTTGGCCGAGAGATCGGGTAGGAACCCGTCTGCGTCGTAAGTCTTCTTAAACTCCACCATCCCTGGAGCCGTCGCCAGGGACATGGCCCATAGTACCTTCTCCACGTGAAGTTTAGCGCAGCGATCCCTGTAACAGGAGGAGACTAGAATGTGGACCAGAGATGCCAGAGCGTTTAGATCTCTATTGGAAGTGGATGTGGACGAACCTGAAGGGAGACGTCAGTTTGTTGATGGCCATGACGAGCTGGTTGGCGAGAGTGTGCGGGAAGCTGGACAGGAGGGGCAGCGGGCGCCACGTGAGGCACGCACACCAGTGTGGCTCTATCCCCGCCTGGCCACACGTGCGGTTCTCGGGAATAGGCCCGAATAGGGAGAGCGAGCGCGGCGGAAACTTGGACCGAATGGGGTAGCTGGTGGTAGTGCCCAGTACGTGCAGCAGTGTGGCGTGGATGTCGAAAGGCGTGGTGAGGCGGCGCGTGTTGGTGGCGAGGTGCTGCAGGCGCGCGCCCTCTCCGCCCGGCACCACCACCGAGAACCACGGCAGCCGCTCCTCCTGCTTGCCCACAAGGGTATCACGAATAGCGGCAAACCTGCACACAACAGTACACTCAGACTTAATACAAATTATAAGTACACACAGTTTAATGTTGGCCGAGCATCACACAGCACATTACCTGTGCCCGTGGTCAGACATGATGATCAGCAGCGTGTTGTCCAGGATCCCCGAGGTCTTTAGCCCGCGGAGCCACTCCTCCAGGTCACCGTCGGCTACCTCCACCTGGTTATAGTCATCGTGAGACAGTTCTCCGTGGAAGGCAAAGGCGAAACGTGGATAGTCAGAATAAGTATCCATAAACTGAAATAGTAAAAGATGTATTAATTCATTGTTACTAGTGGTATTCCACAAGGGTCTCTCTTAGGGCCAATTCTGATTTTAAACATTTTGATTATAATTTTGGACTCGAAAACTTTAAGAAGCCTTAGCTCAAAGATCTTCTTTTTGTCTTTGTGAATCCATTTGTATAGAATGCAAAAAATAAATGAGCAAAAGCGGTTTAAGTTAACCAATCTGAACCAGGTACATAAGTGCTGGATTTTAAATATTTCATGATGGCGCTTCATAGCGAGAATAGATTAATTACCTGTCTAACGTTATCAAGCATCAGCTTGTGCCTGGGAGTATCCCCGTTGCAGTATGGACTCCAGAGCTTCTCTGATTTGGCGGTGTTCATGTAATACTGTCGCATATAGTGATCTGTAGGCTGGACTTTAAATCCTTTCAATCGGTAGGTGAATATACTGCAGCCAGGTGTGTCTTCGTGGAAAGCCGTGACATATCTATAGACAAAATTTAACAGTAGTAAACAGGAATCTTTATAAACTACAAAATTCTCAGTAAACGAAGCCTTACCCATTATTCCTGAATTGCTCCCAGATGAATGGGTATACATCTACAAAGGTGGCCTTACTGCCCATTCTCTTCCTGGTGTCGGGCAGCTCTAGTTCTGTCTTCCCAGTGAGGATAGGAATCAGGGCTTGGGGAGTTCCATCACCCACTATGTTATACCTGCAAATACAAGGAAAATGGGTATACATCCACTTACTGCCTCCTCCTGGTCTAGTTCCTGGGAACATGAGTATTGCTGCTCACCCTTTCAAGACATGCGCCTTCAGCTGGTTGGTGAGGTAGTTGTAACTCTTGGGTAGTTTCCTCATGAAAGTGTTCCTGGACAGGGAGTCGAACCCAAACATCAGGACGTTGTAGCGCATCGCCTCACCACTCAGTTTCTCCCAGGTTAGGCGAGACTTGATGCTCTCATCGTCCCTTATGCCGATCAGAATTCCCGACCACCTGAAAACAAGTGTTTGAAAACAAGATTTTCGTGTCTGTTATTTTTAGCAATAACAATAACTAAATTATTGTGAAACATTTTTAGCAACTAACAATTATTGAAGTACAGTTAAACTTCCATATAACAAACTTCTGTTTTAACAGTTTTTTTTTACTGAACTTAACTGAAAATTGTTCAATATCGTTATGGCGAATTTTATATATATATAACATAGTTTTCTCTTGGGATTGAATGTTTTAATTTTTAATGTGTATATGCCTGTGAATCAACCTGACAATTTGGGAGACTTTACAGGTGTGCTAGGTGAATCATATTCTGCAATAGAAGAAAGGGAAATCGATCATGTCTTTATTTCAGGGGATTTTTTCGTTTTTTTTGTTTTTTGTTTTTATGTATCAAAGATGTTACGAAATGAACTTATATTATTATTATTATTATTTAGCGACTTACAGGCTATATGAAAATTACACTGTTTAATGCATTCCAAAAAGAACGCCTTAAACAATTCAAGCTTACTTTTGTTCACCACCATTTTTGTCGGTCCCAAAACAGTTGACGTTTACATAGTCAGATTTTTTGAGTATGTGCTCATTATCATCTCGAACGACAGCAGAAAAGCCGTCTTCACTCGAGAAATCTGTCTTCCAAAGGATATCTGTGTATTTACACCAGACGGAACGTAGCTCTGCCAGTATTTCCGGCTTCAACTTGCAAACACTTTTCTGAAAAAGAATAACAGACATGAAACGGAAGAGTAATCTTGCTGTCAGAATTTTTAAACCCTTTTTGCAAAGATTGTTGAGCGCATGCATAGAATAGTTTGATCGCAATTTTACGGCCAGTTAGTTCCAACGCGGAACAAAAACAATTTATTTGTCTTACCTTGAAATATAAGAATTTGAATAACTTTCAAACTGAAATGAAACGTGGACCTGGGCCCAGATTACCTGCATATCTACATCGCAGTCGGAATATTATCAAAGAGATTTTACAAATTACTGTCATACATGGAGTAATAAAACTCGTAGTACAACCCGAAAACTCGTCAATCTACATCATATTTGGAGTCGAATGTGTAATATGACTTTTGAATCTGAGCTTGAAAAAATATAATTTTTCTTCTCATAAAAGCGTTCATTGTCCCACAGATCAATTAAAATTTCACAAATTCTTATTAAATACCGTTTTTAATTTTGTTTTACTTATGGATACTATACTTCTTACTTAAATTTCTCGAAAACTATGGGTCCAATCGAACAATTTTATTCTAAAAAATCAACCCCAAATACGATGTAGATTCACTGGTTTCCCGCTTGTGCGTCGAGTTTTGTGACACGATGTATAAGCGTCACAACTGCGATACATATAGATGTAGATTAGGGTGTCCCTTATTTTTCAACTTGAGTATTATTTTAAAAAAATTGAAAAACTTTGAGGCCTTATCGGCCCGAGTTAAAATCATTGTACACATATGAAATTTCGTATGTAAATAGGCAATAGTAATTGTAAAAAAGATAGAGGGTATGCGTTTTCAAAATCGAAAAACAAAATTTTTTGGTCCCATACTATATTTTATTTTCACCCTACTAGGTGTCCCTTATTTTTCAACTTGATTATTATTTAATGCATAGGGCCCACTTTCTTTTGTTTTGCTATACACCGTGTCCCACGATGAGACCGCGAAACTCCGGAGGGTGATTGTTCATGGTATTCTGAGAAAAAAATCCTTATAAAAGTTTTTTGATCCGGGCATTTTTAATAATTAATTTTTAAAAAAGTATTAATAAAAAGCGACTATGTAATACTGGCTTCTGTTTGAAATGCTAGCGGTGGCGGGGGTGGCGGTGGGCGGGGAGGAGTGGGGGTCCGCTCTGGTCACCGAACGCCTTGCCTTGTGCGGACATTCAAAATTCGAATTTCATATCTGAAATTGGTGCAGGTCACGTGGTGTTAGCCAGTTCAAAAATGGACGGTATTACACGCGTGAATTTTTATTCATATTTTAATAATTTTTTTAAGAAATTTAGAATTGAGTTTTATGAAAAACTTTATTAAGATTTTTTTCTCAGAATATCATGAATAATCACCCTCTGGAGTTTCGCGGTCTCATCGTGGGAAACGGTGTATAGCACTTGTTCAGAAAATTTCAGTTCATTTGGAGTACAGTAACCCGTGCCGACTTGCATCGGAACATGTTCATAACAACATGAAGGGAATTTCTCTAATTTTGAAAAGCTTTGAGGCCTCGTCGGCACGAGTTAAAATCACTGTACACATATGAAATTTCGTATGTGAATAGGCCATATTAATTGCAAAAAAGATAGAGGATATGCGTATTCAAAATCGAAAAAAAAATTTTTTTTGTTCATATAAGGGACACCCTAATGTAGATAAGTTGGTAATCTATCTAAGTTGGTTTGCGGGGAAATAATGATGAATGGGATGATGATGGCGATGTACTCACTACACACTTGGCCCAGTCCCACGCCGCCCTGGTGCACTCCAGCGGCTCCCGGTGCTGCAGGAACCTCATCATGGCGCTGGAGTTCACCGGCAGCTCGGGGAAGGTGCACGGCCCCCCGGGGTCGTGCAGGATGCTCTGCTGTATCGCCGACAGGCTCATCCTGACAACGGGGAAACTGCATTTTGAGCATGTGCAAATTATATATAATAAAAGGTCTAGTCAAAGAGGAATCCGAGTGCTAAAAATTCCACATTGTAAATCACGACTTGCTCAGAGACATGCACATTTTATTGCCCCCAGTTAATTAATTCTTTTTTAACTGACAATAAAATGGTACTGTCAAATTTTCCAAATTTTTTCATCTTTTAAAAAATTAACACAAAGTTGGATACATGATGTAAAGGTAGAATCATTCTTACTATAAAGACCATAATGCCCGCTTTATATGGGACAGTTTCTTGTTCAGAAAACTACACAGTTTCTTGTTCAGAAAACTGTGCAGTCTGTCGAACTTCTGTCAAAAGACACGCTAAATATGTGTATTTTTGAAACGCGATTGTAAGTTATTATAGTATGTTTGCTCTCAGGAAATTGTATATTTAGCTAATAATGTAAATGTGTTATTGGTTTTTTACGTATTTAAAAGCATACAATAAACCAATGTCTACTTAAACGTTTACATAAAAAACATTGACTGTCATGCCAGCTTAAATCTGACACTAGCACACAGTTTTTCATGCAGTTTTAGCTTTAAGCTATCTTTATATGGCGCAGTTTACTACACAGTTTTCTGTGCAGTCTAAAAACGGTCCCGTATAAAGGTAAAACTGCATGAAAAACTGTGTGCTAGTGTCAGATTTAAGCTGACATGACAGTCAATGTTTTTTATGTAAACGTTTTAAATAGACATTGGTTTATTGTATGCTTTTAAATACGTAAAAAAACAATAAACATATATACATAATTAGCTAAATAAACAATTTCCTGAGAGCAAACATACGATAATAACTTACAATCGCGTTTCAAAAAATACACATATTTAGCGTGTCTTTTGACAGAAGTTTGACAGACTGCACAGTTTTCTGAACAAGAAACTGTGTAGTTTTTCTGAACAAGAAACTGTCTCATATAAAGTGGGCATTATACGGGACCGTTTTCAGACTGCACAGAAAACTGTGTAGTAAACTGTCCCATATATAGCGGGCTTAACAATAACATAATCTACGTAATTTTTTATTTGATATATTATAATTATTTCCCTTATTCCTCTTCCGGTATATAAAGATACCAATACCTTGTATTCTTTTTTTTTTTAACTATCTTGTTTACATTATCTGTTATTTTTCCTTTTTTACATGAAATAAATAAAACACCTTTTTAGTTAGACCACTTATACTATAGTTTATTCCAGTAACCTGGTTTCGCTATCGCTAGCATCGTCAGACTGGTAAGAGGCTTTACAAATTATCATGTTATATACAAATGGTGTAGGTATACTAATTACATTTAAAATGAGGCAGGGGTAAGCAATCATGATTTTTACGAGTATATAATAATGGAAGAAATATTTTACATAAAATGATTTTAAGTAGGCATTTTTCAATTTACTGGTTTTTTGAGAGTTAAAAATTTAAATATTAATTACAGACGTTAAAAAGAAAGCAAATTAGATTGATGCTATTTTACATTAAGAATTGTTTTTGGATAGGGAAGAATTTTTATTATGTTTTAATTTGTTAACAATTATGACAAGTTCGCTGGTCGACAACTCCTTCTAATGCGCCGTCCGTCCGCCCGTCTATGGTAATTTAGCAGTTCTCTGAAAAGCAAAAATTCCCGGCAGTTAATTCTTATCGAAAAGCTTTCAATGTTTGTACGCTATTGGGTATAATAATGGAGAGTGAATGTGAGTTACTTGATCGTTTAATATTATTTTATCAGGACAATTTTACCCCTGCCCTCATTTAAATGTAATTAGTATACCTACACCATTTGTATATAACATGATAATTTGTAAAGCCTCTTACAGTCTGACGATGCTAGCGATAGCGAAACCAGGTTACTGGAATAAACTATATAAGTGGTCTAACTAAAAAGGTGTTTTATTTATTAAAATGCAATTCCACCAAGAAATGTCAGTAGATAATCTCAACAAATTTTTTACATGACTTTATTTTTCTCTTTTGCCACGTGCATACTGTTTGACTTTCACAGTATACCCACAAACAGGCTATGCTTGGTGGGAATTTTTGTAATTTTTTTAAATGTATATGTGTTTTTGTTTTATTGTATTTCTTTGTAAACAAACATTTTTCTTTTGAAATTTTTTTTTTTTTTAAAAAAACCTATTCCTTATTGTTTTCATGATCCTGGAGTTACTTTAATTCGGTAGTGTGATGGCAAATGGTTATAGATGCAGTTTTTTGTCATTTTTTCAAGTTTCTTCAAAAAAATGTTTCAAATAGTATATTCTTTGATGTGTCAAAAGGATACAGCTGAGAATCAATTATTCACCGAGTTTCAAAAATATATCACTACATGTCATGCGAATATAAAGCATTAAATGTGATGTGGCAAAAGAATTCAGCTGCAAATGTCGCTTTTTGCCATCACAAATATTTGTCATATATATTGGGGAATTTACTTAACTGTTAAATATTCCATCTGCCATATCACACAAATATATATATATTATATATGTGTCAAAAGGATATAAGAGGTGTAAAAAGGTAATATTATATAATTATTATATAATGAAGATTTGAGAAAAAAATTTATGTGGCAAAAGGATATATATCTTCTTAGAATGTCATATAAAAATAAAAAGACAACATAATTAAAAACACAATAATAAGCATTGTGTTGAGAGGATAATAATGCTTCGTTTGATATAAGATACTTGGTTTTGTTGATTGATTCGGCTTAAAATTGAATTATGATTAAATAAAACGATGTTATGTGTTACTATTAATTGGTTTATTCTATAGAAATAGAATTTACCTACACTACCTGGTTTCGGGAGTAACGTTCTCCCATTGACTGGTGAAAAGACACTAAAATTAGAATACAGATGTTATACAGAAAAAATGAAATTGCAATTCTTAAGAATCTAATATTTATGTTACCCTTGTGTCTAGATTCTTAAGTATTGCAATTTAATTTTTCTGTATAACATCTGTATTCTAATTTAGTGTCTTTTCACCAGTCGATGGGAGAACTTACTCCCGAAACAAGGTAGTGTAGGTAAATTCTATTTTTTATAGAATAAACCAATTAATAGTAACACATAACATCGTTTTATTTAATCATAATTTAAGATACTTGGAATTATCTATTATAATACCCTGCCCAAGCGATTTTGAAACTTTCTTTTTGCTAGATATAACCTTTTGCCATCACACTGCCGAATTATTATTATTGAAAGCACTAAGTACTTACGCCCTGGCGACCCTTGCATCGTCGAATATCTCATTAGTTGAGAAGAGAATGAACAAGCTGGTGATCACTGCACTACCCACTGCTATGATGAACAGACGTTTCTTATTCCAAAAGCAACCGCTCATCTGAAAAGCGAAAACACTTGTATAAGTTTTAATATTCAGAAACTATCTCCATACACAAATCATCATTATTATACAGCCCATAAAGATCCACTGCTGGACATAAGCCTTCTTCTTGTCTGCCTCCACTCCTCCTGATCCTGCAAACATCTTAATATCGTTCACACTCATCTAATTGGTGGACGTATTTGTTAAAGAAGATAAATCATTTAATATTCAAAGCATTAACTTTGTGGTCCAACATTTTAGTATTATGTTAATAAAAATTTGTATAAAACCACTCACCGACTTTTCTGTCTACCGGTTTCGAGACGTAACCCGTCTCTTCGTCAGGACAACAACACTACACCAACATGCAAATACCACTACACACCTTCACCATAGTAGATTTACAAAAATATAAAATCGACATGCAGATTAGACACATGCTTCACTACGCCACCACCAAGGGTTAATGATTTATGAAGCTAATATTTCAAAAGGATTAACAATTGGAAAGGGTGGAAAGGGGGAGGGGAGGGTAGGGTTACCATTACAATAAAATATCGAATAATGGACTATATTGGAAAGTTATTTGATTATTAATTGATTGGTGGTGGCATAGTGAAGCATGTGTCTAATCCGCATGTCGATTTTATATTTTTGTAAATCTACTATGGTGAAGGTATGTAGTGGTATTTGCATGTTGGTGTAGTGTTGTTGTCCTGACGACGAAGAGATGGGTTACGTCTCGAAACCGGTAGACAGAAAAGTCGGTGAGTGGTTTTATACAAATTTTTATTAACATAATATCATTTAATTTGATTTAAAAAATAAGACGCCTCAAGCTTCTGGTTGCTATCTAAAACGTAAGAAAAATAACATTTTGAATGTGTACAAATACTTTGTAGACAAATTACTGGATTATACCCAAGCTGGGCTAATATAAAATATTATTGATATCCCAAAAGAAACCGAGATACTCTGGAAACGAAATGTGGATTATCTAGGCGTTCACAGGGCTTAT
The DNA here is from genome assembly GCA_022494985.1 of Micrasema minimum. Classification (NCBI taxonomy): domain Eukaryota; kingdom Metazoa; phylum Arthropoda; class Insecta; order Trichoptera; family Brachycentridae; genus Micrasema; species Micrasema minimum. The sequence continues at coordinate 42,652 of JAGVSP010000999.1, forward strand.
TACCTGTCATCGGCTGGTTTAAGTGGCCACTTGATGTATTAAAACAAGGTTACGCCTGTCTCAGAGAAGATATTTACAATATTATAATTATTGAAAAGACATACTTATTTATAATTATTTTACATTAGCATGAAAATTATATTTTACTAGAATTACATTTGTGTACGATAATTTGTGATTTGAATTTGTGATACTATTACAATAGGTAATTAAAATAGAAATACGCTTAAATCGACTAAATATGATCAAATAGTATACTAAAGAGAAACTTACTAACACTTCTACACACATACATTTTATATTATTTCTGAACAATCAGTGAATTTTCAGAATTTTCAATATCTAAGTCGACGAGCCACATGTTTAATACTAATTTAGTAGTTTTAGTATTTTTTCCAATTTATTTAATGGTGAATGAATGATAGTTAAGTTAGAGTGAGTCTAAGTTACCTTGAATTAGATTGTGATATTCCAAGTGAGGAATTAGTAATGGTCGAATTTCAGTAAAATTTTACAATTATTTGATAGTAAAATAAACACAGCACAGAGCAGTTTCGTCGCGGCTAAATAAGCTCTGGGGAGCTGCCATCTGCTAATAATATGGCCATGTGGAGTGCATATTAACCAATCTGTTTGCAGTGGTCTACAATCTTTTATAAAATTGTTGTTTTCAGAAATAAAACTAATTAAAAGTGTGGGTTATTTTTGAACGAGAAAATTATTCTAAACAAGAAAATTGCAAAATTTTACAGGAGAGACAAAAAGCATGACAGTTTTCAGTGTTACATGATTCGCCTAAGCCGTGATTTAGATTACTCATTTAACCTTAGAAAGATAACGTGCGCCTCAGAGGCGCCCCGAAACAAATATATCGCTGTCTTTTTCTAACCGAAGCGCGTGCAAGCTTGTGTTGCCAAACAAACTCAGTCGTTGGTCACCTCCGCCGAGTGACGGTCGCTTCTGCTGGGTAAGTACCACAGTTTTGTTGCTATGCATCGCCATAGCAACAAAACTGTGGTAAACTGATGTTTACATACCTTAATAAAGAAGACTGCTTGTTTTTGTTAATTTTTGTAAAGGGTTTTTAATATCCTACATATTTTTCTTAAAATAAAAAATTATAATTAACATTAATGTTTTATTTACTTATTAATAATATAAAAATTCATTTAGATTTTAAAAATATAAAATTATTTTAATTTATTGAATAAATAGGTTTTAAATATTGTGCGCCTCTCAGGCGCTAGTTTATCTTTTCAGTACCATAAAATAAGGTTATCTCTCTAGGGTTAAAAAAATTAATAAATCCTTTTTACCGCATAAACCTTTGATCAAAAACTAACGGATGCATAATAACAAATTTTTAAAGAATTCTGGAGTTGCACCATTTGTGTAGCAGACAATATGGCATTAATTCGTAAATTTTCAAAGAGATTTTACAGATTATCGTTGTATACAAAACAAAACTATGAACACTTTCATGTTTCATTTCATAATTATGGAAAACTACAATAGAATGGCGCAGCAGCCTGAGACTGATCATCTTGCGTTCATGTAATAAACCATCAAGATAACCTGCACTTTCCCTATTCTTCATGAGTGCATTGGAGCTGCCGGTGGGGAGGACTATAGCCCTGCTGAACTGGATTGCTTCCAATATTGAGTTATTCCATGTCGACGAGACTATATTTTCTTGTCAAATTCTTCTGATTTTGGAGAGGTAAATTTTATGTACATATTAAATTGTATTAAAACTAGTAATTGACATTATGCGCACAAAATTTCCAAATAATACAATAATTGTTGGCGGCTACGGAACAGGAAACATAATAGTATTTAAAAATAGAAAAACTTTTGAAAGCAGTGTAATGTTGCCACGCTACAAAAAGTACTTATCTCGACTTCAAATTGACAATAATTTCACTACTACTTCTCTCTCTTATTGGCGCCTAATGGTGCATAGGGACTGTACATGATACACCAAGTGCAGTGATTCTTGATCATTTGTTACATGAAAGCAAAGGGATTTTATTACTTATAAGAAAGGGTTCGGTCGATGGTTCGGTCATGTGGAGCGAATGAGTGATGAAAGAACGGTTATAATGCAAGTGTGCCTGTATGTAGAAGCCAAGACACTTGAAAAGATACTTTCGCTCTCAGACTGCCTCGGGATGTCTGGACGAGTGCATACAGCCGGTGGATTGTATTATTGGTTCATCATCATCATTTGACTAAGAATGCTCTTGAAATGCGATCTCTCCGTCGAATGTGTGGTAAAACTGTGTATGATAGAAGAACTAATGTCGAAATTAGAACAGAATGCCAGGCTGACAGATTAGCATTATCGACAAAATTCAGAAAGGTCTTTTAAGATGGTTCATGCATGTAGAACGAATTAATGATGAAAGAACAGCTATAAGAATCTATGATGCGAATCTATTCATTTCTTGCGAACATTATTTCGCCGAACCGTTAACATTTTTATTAATTTATAGATGCCGATACAACCTATTTATGATCAAGTTGTAGGTATAATACGTGTAATAAGATGAAGAATAAACGGTAACATTTATCGATATTATAAATTCCTTTCTTATTTATAAATAGTCACGCCTATATAAGGTTGTTCTAGATCTAAATCAAAATAAAACGTAAAATAACAAAGATACATACCCTCCTGATTAATCTTGCACAAATCATGAATACACTCCAAAACAGTTCACATTTACGACATAAAACTATCTAAAATACGTTTCTCAGGCAAATTTCAATCAAAACATACTGTTTCATAAACAACAATCCATTCACTTGACATTTTTTTATTCGCACTTGCACCGAATCGCGGTTCGCGATTTCGCGATTTCACCGCAATTTTGCGAGTGTTTCTTCTTGCAGTTTCTTGCCATTTCCTGTCAATGTCAAATGCCAAAATGGCGATAGGCTGAATTTCAAAACACAACACACAATATTAGACCTTAACGTAAGAAAATATAAAATACTATATTTGTATGACAAAAGTATTATGAGGCTATATTTAAAAAAAATATGATTTGTGTAAGCAATAATAACTCAAAATCAAAACTGAGTTTGAATAAATAACTATGAACAATTTATTAACAGGAATTTACGAAATATTATTTTCCGGTTTAATTTTAAGTTATAAATAAAACAACTAAATTTTTTTTAGTATTGCCAGTATATAATTTATGATTTCCTTTCATATATTTTGACAGCGATTTTATTCTTAATTTTTTCCTTACTTTTACTTTTTGACTTTTGACATTGACAGTTCAATTTACTGTCAAAATCATGTGATATTATTTATTTTGATAAATTCAAATGCTTATTTATTTTTTAAAGCGTTTATAATACACTGAACCAAAAATAATAATTATTTCGTCATGGATCCAAAGGATAATATAAATCTTATGAAAACAGTGAATATAATGATTGGAGTAACAGGCAGTGTCGCTACAATAAAACTTCCAACTTTAATTCAGCAACTGCGGGATTTCCATAAATCCAGTGACTCTCAAATAAACGTGGGTCAGCATTTTGTTGTGATATGTGACCATGCTTGCATATTTTACAAGGCATTCTTGGCGTCCTAGACCACTGTTGACAATCCGTCGTCGGTTTGCGTCAGAGCTGCGGGACGTGGACCTGACTTGGGAGGATGTGCGGGAACTGGCGGCCGATGGCTTTCGAGCCTGACTCGTTATTTGCGTTTGTAAGGCAATCTGCATACCGACGTTTTCATCATACGGAGACTTGAGTGATAAGAGTACTGTCGGACATAGACAGCTGCAGTTGACAACAGAGATACTTGATATTGATAGCTCTCCTAGACTTGAGTGCTGCATTGACACTGTAGCTCTTTAATATTTGCTATTTTACGCTGGAGAACAGTTATGGTAATTGTGAATAAGCACAATGCCTGGTTCAGTCATACCTTTTTTTAAGACGGAATACGCAGTAGTGTACCAAAATGGAAACCTCCACCAACAAACGATTACACTGGAGGAACCTCAAGTCAGTACTCGACCACGTTCACTATCTCCTCTAAACTAACGATATTATAGCAATGACACATGAATCATTTGGACTGTGGTCGCACAGCTATGGCGGATGATACACAAATTTATTATATGTAACATCCAGGTGAATTTTCTAAACCTTGTTATGATTGAGATTGATAAGTGCAATGAGATATTTTCAATTTCCATGGCTGTGAGTAGACTCACGTTGAACCCGACTCAAAACAGAACATCTATGGAATGCAAGCAGGCAAGATCGACAAAGTTTAGATAGTGGAGGCGGGCCAACTGATGCAGAGAATGGATAAGAGGAGAAGACGAGCCTCACCCGCTGGTCCACTATTGGCGAATTTCTGCATCTGACCCTTTCTCTTGATGTACAAATCAGTAGAACGTGGAGTTCATAATACCTACCAACTGAGACCAGATAAAAGCATACAGGTTAATCAGCCGTTACGCCACCCGTCATTTTACTAATCGTTTACAGTGTCTCGAGTCGATAATTTAAAATGTATACTTTTACACCGATAGAATAAAATGACTCGCCTGCAATCATTCGATACGCTGCATACAGACTTCATCTTCGGAATTGCTAAGTTCCGACCACATCACTCCACTGCTAAAGAAACTGCACTGGCTGCGCAATCCACAAAGGGAAGAATACCGAACCCTGTTGCTAATGTACAAAGCCATTCATGATGCCTGCTCCCAGAGTATTTAAAAGAGCTTTGCATTCCAGATGAACTACTGAAAGACGTCTCACACTTCGATCCACTACATCTACAGCTTATAGGCATGATTTTAGTACCTGAACCGTAATCAGCGCACAAAGTTTGAGAGCGCCTTTGCGGTTGCGCCCTGTGGCTTGGAATGCTCTCCCACCAGAAGTGCGCACATGTGAGAGTGAAGTTATGGTTTCGAAAGAAACATAAGACATATATGGTTCTCAAAATCTTTATTAATTTTAAAATGGTAAATTCTACTCAAAATTGAGTATACACTCATTTAAAATTCCCGATCCTATATATTCAAATTTAAAGCGCCCTTGAGGGTATATTAAATACGAAAACGAGCGCTATATAAATTATCCATAATAATAATAATAATAATTACATAAGTGACACCTTAGAATAGGCGCAGAAAAAATAATACAAGCCTGATACAGATCATACTGCGTTCATGTAAAAAACCATCAAGATAACCTGCACCATTCCCCTATTCTTCATGAGTGCATTGAGCTGCCGTGGGGAGGACTATAAGCCCTGCTGAACTGGATTGCTTCCAATATTGAGTTATTCCATGTCGACGAGCTATTATTTTCTCGTCAAATTCTTCTGATTTTGGAGAGGTAAATTTTATGTACATATTAAATTGTATTAAAACTAGTAATTGACATTATGCGCACAAAATTTCCAAATAATACAATAATTGTGGCGGGTACGGAACAGGAAACATAATAGTATTTAAAAAAATAGAAAAACTTTTGAAAGCAGTGTAATGTTGCCACCGCCTACAAAAAGTACTTATCTCGACTTCAAATTGACAATAATTTCACTACTACTTTCTCTCTCATATTGCGCCTAATGGTGCATAGGGACAACTGTATTGATACACCAAGTGCAGTGATTCTTGATCATTTGTTACATGAAAGCAAGATGATTATTATTACTTATAAGAAAGTCTTTTACGATGGTTCGCTTCATGTGGAGCGAATGAGTGATGAAAGAACGGCTAAAAAAATTATAATGCAAGTGTGCCTGTATGTAGAAGCCAAGACACTTGAAAAGATACTTTCGCTCTCAGACTGCCTCGGATGTCTGGAACAGTGCATACAGCCGGTGGATTTTGTATTATTGGTTTCATCATCATCATTTGACTAAGAAATGCTCTTGAAAATGCGATCTCTCCGTCGAATGTGTGGTAAAACTGTGTATGTATAGAAGAACTAATGTCGAAATTAGAACAGAATGCCAGCTGACAGATTAGCATTATCGACAAAATTCATAAAAGGTCTTTAAGATGGTTCAATGCATGTAGAACGAATTAATGATGAAAGAACAGCTATAAGAATCTATGATGCTAATCTATTCATTTCTTGCGAACATTATTTCGCCGAACCGTTTAACATTTTTATTAATTTATAGATGCCGATACAACCCTATTTATGATCAAGTTGTAGGTATAATACGTGTAATAAGATGAAGAATAAACGGTAACATTTATCGATATTATATAATTCCTTTCTTAATTATAAATAGTCACGCCTAAATAAGGTTGTTCTAGATCTAAATCAAAAAAAACGTAAATATAACAAAGATACATACCCTCCTGATTAATCTTGCACAAATCATAATACACTCCAAAACAGTTCACATTTACGACATAAAACTATCTAAAATACGTTTCTCAGGCAAATTTCAATCAAAACATACTGTTTCATAAACAACAATCCATACACTTGACATTTTTTTATTCGCACAAGCACCGAATACGCGGTTCGCGATTTCGCGATTTCACCGCAAATTTTGCGAGTGTTTCTTCTTGCAGTTTTGCCATTTCCTGTCAATGTTCAAATGCCAAAATGGCGATAGGCTGAATTTCAAAATACAAAACACAACACACAATATTAGACCTTAACGTAAGAAAATATAAATACTATATTTGTATGACAAAAGTAATTATGAGGGCTATTTTAAAAAAAATATGATTTGTGTAAGCATAATAAACTCAAAATCAAAACTGAGTTGAATAAATAACTATGAAACAATTTACTTAACAGGAATTTACGAAATATTATTTTCCGGTTTAAATATTTTAAGTTATAAATAAAAACAACTAATTCTTTTTTTAGTATTGGCCAGTATTTAATTTATGATTTTCCTTTCATATATTTTGACAGCGATTTTTTTCTAATTTTTTCCTTACTTTTACTTATTTTGACTATTGACATTGACAGTTCAATTTACAGTTCAAAATCAAGTGATATAAATATTTCGAAAATTCAGAAATGCTTATTATTTATTTAAAGCGTTTAAAAACATGAAACCCAAAAAAAATAAAATTTTTTTCGTCTTTGGGTCCAAAGGATAAAAAAATAAAATTAAAGAAAACCCGTGAATATAAATTGGATTTAAAAGGGAGTGCGCTACAAAAAACTTCCAAATTTAAATTTAGCAATTTCGGGGGTTTCCATAAATCCCTTTACTCTCAAAAAAATGTGGGGCAGCCCTTTTGTTTGATATGTACCATGCTTTCATATTTTAAAAGGGAATTTTTGGCGTCCCAGACCACTGTTGACAATCCCCCTCGCGGTTTGCGCAGAGTGCGGGCCGTTACCTAATTGGAGGGTGGCCGGGGGAAATGGCGGCCGATGGCTTGGTTGGAGACAGTTTTTGGAATCCAAAAACTCTTCTTTTTCATTTCATGCACTTTTTTTGCCCTTCCCCACCTGACAAATTCATGTACCCACTTGTTGTTTATCCAAAGTTTTTGTTTGTGCAAAAAATTTTTGGGCGTGTTAAAAGTCTAATAAATCGAAAGAACGCCGGGTGCACAAAAAGAAAAGCAAGTCTTTCACGTTCCGCCTGAGCCCATTTTGCAAACGAGGGGGGGAAAAAGCGATAAAAAGGGACATCGGCCTAACGTTTGGTTTGTTAAGAAATCTGGGCTCCCTTCCCTCCAAACGGCTTTGCTCCGAGTAAAAAAGAGAAAAAACACAAGGAAAAAAAAGAAATTTTTTAACC